>JAFVLL020032172.1:0-42500 GCA_021397915.2 Tor tambroides | reverse complement strand
GCAGCCGACGCATTACACCAGAACTGCATACTGAACGCTATTTCTGGACTATTCACATTACTGTATGTGTGCTTGCTTTTAACATCTCATTGATCCATTAGGATCAAACCATCAAGAGATGCATGGCAAAAATGATGTCTATTAGGCTTGCTTTCCAGTAAAATGCATAAGTGTAATACTTCAAACTAAATAAATTTACTTGAAAAGCAACACTACATATTTTTTTTTTTTTAAAGAGGAGTGTTTCTTTAATATGAGTGTATTTCATCTTACTGCACCGATTTTATTTTATTTTATCACTTCAAGTATAAAAATGTTAAAATAACTGACAGAATAAGTGAGAAATCTACCGGTGCAGTGAGACAAAACGGACTTATATTTAGGAAATGTCAGAAACAAGTCTTTATATCTGATGCAACGCTGCTTTCACAGTGGACCTACTTGTTTTAAGGATTTTTAGATATTTGAACTCTTTATTTTTAACTTAAAATAAGACGAGGAGAAATTTGGTGAAGGATTTACTTAGAAAAAAAAAAAAAACTGCTAACAAATTTCACAAATAATTACAAAGAAACCATAAGCAACAACAGGGTTATTACAGTTACCTAAAACTAAGACATTTCTATTACTTGAAATAGAATAAACAATAACTGAAATAAAATAAAATTTATATATATATATGTGTGTGTGTGTGTGTGATATATTTTTATTTATTATATATGTTACATTTATATATATATATATATATATATATATATATATATATATTATTATTATAGTATTATAATATATATAGCATTTATATATATATATAGTATTTTAAATACATACATATATATAAATAAATAGCTATAATTTATTTATTTATATGTATTTAAAATACTATATATATATATATATATACACACACATAGACATATATATATATATACACTAAAATAACACTGTAACACTGAGTAACATATTGAATTAAATGTGAAATGTTTAAGTAAAAAGAATGTATTTTCTTGTAAAACATATCTATTTACAACTTCAAAAAAATATTTTATTTTGTGGACTAACTTAAAAAAAAAAACTTTTTTTTTTTGCAACCTAAGGGGCTGCTCGCACAGAAATTGCATCTAAAAATGCATCTTGCATCTTCGCATCTAAAAACGCGAGACACAGCGCTCAGGGATGGTTTTAAAAAAAGCGCAGCACAGAATGCATCCTCCTCCATGCTGCCGTCAAATAAAACAGTTGCCATGCCAAGTTGCTACTGTAAACAAAAGCTTGCATCGCTTGCCCCGCCTCCGCGGTCTTCTGATTGGTCCACTGTTTTGGAACGGACATTGATGAGCGGCGTTGCGTGTAAGTGTTTAAACTCTTTTAAAGAACTTGTTACTTGTTCTTTTTAATTCTTCTTTTATTATCTGTGTTTTTTGTTCTGTCAGTGTCATTCTGTTGTGCTGCGGAAGCTTCTGTCATGAAAACAAATTCCTCGTATGTGTAAACATACCTGGCAATAAAGCTCATTCTGATTCTGATTCTGATTCTGATTAACTTGACACAGCATCTTAACAAACACGGCGCTAATGTAAAAAGATGCAAGATGCGAGCGCAACGGTCATACACATCCATCTAGTGCATGTTTACATAGAAAAACAATGGAAAAGTAGTGCACTGCATGGAAAAACGCATTCTGTGTGAACGACCCTCAAGACTGTTTTATACTGGACTGGAACGCAATATTAAAGCATCGAGCCCTCAGTAGGGATCAGTGTGGAGTGTGTAGTGTGCAGTATATGATGTGAAGTGTGTACTCTATTATCTATTATGTGTATTGGTTTATATTAGAGAGATGTGAGCTTTCATTCAGATGAACCTGAGCTCTTGTGTCAGTGGCCTTCCTTTGATTAAACATGCATGTGTGTGTGTGGTTCGACACTGTGTGTTTACATGTGTGTGTGTGTGTGTGGTTGCATGCCTGCAGCTGCTGTACTTTTAAAGGTAGCAGCAATCAATGTCACGATCAGCGCCGCACGGCCCCTCGTCGAGTTTAATCACTGTGACATTACGAATTAATCTCACTAATGTGAACGCTGCCCTCTAAAAGCAGACGCTCTGACCTGCGGCTCCACTCCACCGTCTGCAACACAGGTCTGAAAACACAAAGAGCTTTACATCTGAACATGCACGCGCCGCTCTGAGAGCTGGGAACAAATCCAACTGTGATTTTATCCTTTTAATTGCCTTTCATTTTAATTTTAGTTGTGATTTAAAGTGCAATTCAAAAAAAGAAGAAGAAGAAAAAAAAGCTCCAGGTTTGCTGTGCAAGAAATATTAAATTATTACTATTTTAAAAAGCATGTATTTAAAAAGAACAATTCTTCGTCTAAGTATTACTAAATAAAATATTAAAAACAATAAAAATATTATTATTGTGATATTTCACTGTGAAATAAAAAGCAAGTATTAAAAAAACAATAACATTATTAGTAGTAGTAGTAGTAGTAGTAGTATAAAGATAAGACAAAATAATAATTAAAATAATACAAAATAATAAATATTAAAATATTACTATTGTTACTATTGTAATATTTCACTGTAAAATTTAGTATGTAAGAAAAAACTATTATTATTAAATATAATATTAAACAATAAGAAATTACTATTGTGATAATTTACTGTGAAATAAAAAGCCATTTTAAAAAAGTATTTAAAAGATTTTTTTTTAAATATAATAGTATAATATTATTATTATTATTACTACTACTACTAATATTTATTATATATTTATTATTATATTATATAATGTTATATACAAATATTTGTATACATATTTTTATTTATAAGTATTTAATAAACAAAATAAATATTACTATTGCAATATTTAACTGTGAAATAAAAGTATTTAAGAAAAATAATACAATAATAATTTTATTTTAGAATACAACAGTAAAATTACAATGCTAATATTACAAAATTTTGTCATTTAGCAGACACTTTTATCCAGAGCGACTTACAAATGAGGACAATGGAAACAAAAAAAAAATCAACAAAAGAGCAATGATATGCAAGTCTCAGTTAGCTTAACGCACCACACGTAGCAAGGTTTTTTTTAAATTATAGAATAAATAAAAAGAAAACTGATATAATAGAAAAAGAATAGAGCAAGCTAGTGTTAAAGACTTTTTTTTTTGCTTTTTTGTTAATTGTATAATAAATAATAAGAAAACAAACAGATAGAATACAAAAAGAATAGAGAGGCTAGTGTTAGTTTTTTTTTTTTTTTTTTTTTTTTTTAAGAAAACAATCAGTTAGTAAATGAATAGAGTGCAAGTCTAAAAGGGGCAATTTTTTTTCTTCTAAGAATAGAATTAGAATAGAGAGTGCTAGAGTTAGAGGGTCAAATAAAGATGGAAGAGATGTGTTTTTAGCCATTTCTTGAAGCTCAGATGCTCACCAGGAGGGAACAGTTCATTTAAAAGTCAGTGAAAGTGATTTTGTGCCTCTATAATAACAATAAAGCAACGTTCACTTGCAGAACGCAAGCTTCTAGAGGCACATAAGTCTGAAGTAATGAATTTAGGTAAAGGGCTGCAGAGCCAGAGGTAGTTTTGTAGGCAAACATTAATGCCTTGAATTCTATGCGAACAGCTATTGGTAGCCAGTGCAAATTGATAAACAGAGGTGTGACGTGCATTCTTTTTGTCTCATTAAAAATTAATCTTGCTGCCGCGTTCTGGATTAATTGTAAAGGTTTGATAGAACTGGCTGGAAGACCTGCCAAGAGAGCACTGCAATAGTCAAGTCTGGATAGAACAAGAGCTTGAACAAGGAGTTGTGAAGCACGTTACGAAAGAAAGGGCCTGATCTTCTTGATGTTGAATAAAGCAAATCTGCAGTACCGGGCAGATCTGATCATCAATTATCAATCATAACTCCAAGGTTTCTGGCTGTTTTTGAAGGAGTTATGGTTGATGTGCCTAACTGGATGGTGAAATTGTGATGAAACAATAGGTTTGATGGAACCACAAGCAGTTCTGTCTTGGCAAGGTTGAGTTGAAGGTGATGGTCCTTCATCCAGCAAGAAATGTCTATCGTCGGATCATCAGGATGGAATGAGAGGTAGAGTTGAGTGTCATCAGCACAGCAGTGATACGAAAAGCCACGTTTCTGAATGACGGAACCTAGTGATGCCATGCAGACAGAGAAGAGAAGTGGTCCAAGAACTGAGCCCTGAGGCACCCCAGTAGTTAGATGTTGCGACTTGGACACCTCACCTCTCCAAGATACCTTGAAGGACCTATCTGAGAGGTAAGACTCAAACCACTGGAGTGCGGTTCCTGAGATGCCGAGATGATATTTGATATGATGCTGAGATACTTGCTTGTATTTATTTTCTCTTTTGAGGATAACAGCCAGTTTACAAGCACTTCTTATTACAAATTTGGACAGAATTGGCACGTTCCCGAATTATAAGTGACCCAAACTTTCTTCACAAAAGCAGATGCTCAGCAGGAAGTTCACAGTCCATATAATGAACATAGACTGTTTCATACTGTCAAGATTTAAAAAAACAACAAACACCTCCTTTTGTGGAAGAAGGGAGGGTTCGGAGCAATATGAGTGTGAATGAATGATAACTTTCTCTTTTTCTGCCTGAAGAATCGCTCTGAAACAAAGTCCTGGAAGAGGAGGATGGTGAAGTGGACCTGTTTGCAGACGCGTGCGGTGGAGAGTTATATACGGTTGTGAGCGCGAGAGGAACTGATCCTATCGATCTCTGTGTGATCTAAAAGAGCCTGTGGGACGGAGACACACTGGCTAACGGCCTCTGATTATCTGCCAGACTCTAAACCCAGAGGCGGCCCGGCATTTCCACACGCTCGCACCCACATCTCAAATACTACAGACAGCGAGAGAGAGAGAGAGAGAGAGAGAGAGAGAGAGAGAGAGAGAGAGACGACACAGATACGCCCTCATTTCTCTTCAAACTGAAGGGTTTCTGTATTATTCATAAACTTCCACGATTATGCTCCATGATGCTCAAATCTATTCCTGGTCAGTCGACTGACTGCTTAAATGATAAATTAAAATGAGAAATGTTTCCTTGGCAACTAACTAAAGAATATGTATTAGAATATATATATATATAGAGAGAGAGAGAGAGAGAGAGAGAGATAGATAGTATTTTAAATACATATAAATAAATAATAATATAACAAAAAATATTTAAATATTATATATTAAATACATATAATATTAATTTCACATTATTGGTATATAATATAACAAAATGTAATATAATAATAGTATAATAATGTATTACACTGTAATATATATATATTAGGGCTGTCAGTCGATTAAATTTTTTAATCTAATTAATTACATGATGTGTCGATTAATTAATCTACTTAATCGCAAAATAAATTTGTGAAAATACCCACAAAAGATTATTTAAAGCTATTTTTGTGTTAAATGAGAAAGTATCAAGAAGACATTTTGTAGCTTTAGAAAGAAATATTTTATTTGATTCAACAAAATTTATTACACAAACATTTAGGCTACAATGGCCTAACATAAACTAAGGAACATAAAAGAAGATGATTTGAGAAACGTCTCAGTATTTTTTGTTCATACAATGAAAGTCATAGGTAACCAAAACAGCTTTATCATCAACAATCTTCAAATACCTTCTTTTATGTTCCACAGAAGAAAGGTTTGAAACTACATGAGGGTGAGTAAATGTTTTTTGGGTGAACTATCCCTTTAATGTTTTTATTATTATTATTTTTAATGAAATGATACTCTAAATAAGAAACTAAAACTGCCAGCAGGTGGCAGTAAATGTCTTCATTCGATACAATCAAACAGCTGATTAATTCAGGAATGAAGTAAATGGCTCTCTTTATGAATGGGCCCTTGAATCTTTGGTTCACACAATTTGTTCAAAACGCGGATTCATTCAGAAACTGAATGATTCATTCATTAATTCATTCATTCAACACCGCTGTGTTGTTTGGAGACGCGCAACAGTTCTGCTATGGCTTTAAAGGTAATATATTTTCTGCAAAATTGAGCAAAAACATAATATTTTGTTTAAAATATAACAATATCAACTTATTTACTGAACTGTTGAAAATCACATTTAAACTCATGATATTTGGGACAAAATCAGCACTCTTGTGAAATTGCTCTCCCCGCTTGTATGTTATCGTATTATATATGAGTATAAAACTCAAGGGCATTTTTTGCACCAATATCTTAAATTTTAGGGCATAACTGCATTTATGGAGTTATATTTGTCAACAATCAACTGTATGAAGTGTAAGATGATGTACAGGCGGGGCCAGTGTGTTAAAATATTTTAATCGTGTTATTATTTCATAACTAATTAAGTTAATGCGTTAAACTTACAGCCCTAATATATATATATATATATATATATATATATATATACAGATTTTTTTTTTGAGTATTTAGAGTAAATGCTATACCAACTTCTTTACAGTAAGTGAAATTTTTGTCTTAAGTTTTATCTAAACATCCTAAAAACAAGTAAGTTTCTTTCAGAAGCAACTATTAAATATTAGCAAATATTAAGACTTGTTTCTGACATTTCTTGAATATAAGTCAGTTTTGTCTCACTGCACCAGCAGATTTCTCACTTATTATGTCACTTATTTTTAACTTCTAAGTGAATCTACAAGTGCAGTAAGAGAAAATACACTCGTATTAAAGAAACATTCTTCTTTAAAGAAAGTAAGTAGTGTTGCTTTTGGAGTAAATTTATTTTGTTTGGAGTATTATTTTCTGTTCCTGCTCAGCCGGCTGACATGGATACTCCCTCGTTTCTCTTCTGTATTATTCATAAACTTCCACCATTACGTCCTCTATCTTTAACGAAGATATCAGGGTAAATGATGACTCTCTACAGGAGCGTAAAGCCGCTCATATTCCGGCCCGTACGGACTCGGCGAATAGAGCCGAGTGATGAAAGTCCTCCGATATCATCTGAGCGTGCAACTCTCCCGTCCGGTGCTCGCACTTTGATGATAAAGCGGCACACTCAGCGGGGCAAGCATTAAAATGTATCGCTGAGATTAATACGTTTCTTTGAACATGAGGGACTGTAGGTAGACAGAGAGAGACAGAGAGAGAGAGAGAGAGAGAGGAAAACAGGGTGGAAATAAAAAGCATTATTGAGCGGTTACGCTGTAGAGATGGCCGAGAGACAGACACATTTCCCAGCCGGAGATCACAGCAGCCATGTGTGGAAGAGACGCCCAGGGCTTCAGGACCAGAGAAGAGCCACACACACACACACACACACACACACACTCACACTCACACACACACACACACACACACACACACACACACTTTCTCTCTCACACACACACTTTCTCTCTCTCTCACACACACACACACACACACACACACACACACACACACTCTCGCACACTCTCTCTCTCTCTCTCTCTCACACACACACACACACACTCACACACACACACACACACACACACACACACACACTTTCTCTCTCTCTCACACACACACACACACACACACACACACACACACACACACACACACACACACACACCCGCACACTTTCTCTCTCTCTCTCTCTCTCTCTCTCTCTCTCACACACACACACACACACACACACACTCATACACACCCGCACACTTTCTCTCTCTCTCTCTCTCTCTCACACACACTCACACTCACACACACACACACACACACACACACACACACACACTCATACACACCCGCACACTTTCTCTCTCTCTCTCTCTCTCTCTCTCTCTCTCACACACACACACACACACACATACACACACACACACACAGCTCCAGAGTTCATTTCATTAACATTACCAGCAAATCGATCTTTAACCTAATTCAGTTCTTTCAATTTTTCCATTTACTTCAATTCTTTAACCTCACCTTATAGACGATTTCAACGGCAACAACATAAACAAACGTTACTGCGCATGCACGCTTTTGTGGCCCTAACTTAACTTCTGGTAGACATCCAAACAGAATCAATAACAACAGCTAAGTCCCTCTAGAGTAGATCATTTTTGATAACAAGCAAAAGAAGTTTGCTGCGTAAATCAGACGGACTTATTGAAAATGCAAATTCATTCTCTGCCAGCAGGAGGTGCTTTAAAGCAGGAGAAACGGAGGTTTCCCGGTAACGGCTGTACACAAAGCAGCGCTGAGCTTACAAACGCTGCTTTATCAGGCATATAACATGCAAGATGAAATGAAAATGACATTGAACATTTTCTAAAGGCAGTCTTCCTTCAGAAATACAGTGATATAAAAACACCCGCGCCTCGTTTTGATTTTTAAACGTGCAGTACGTGCTCATGTTTATTCAACAAAGCCACAAATAAATAAATGTATGGGAAACACATCCCACAGTATAACCACCTGAGCCCAACCTCATTACTCATCACTTTAACTTTAGCTGCATTTGTAGCAGGCGCCACTAGCCAGAATGATAAACAAATACAGACCGGTTGTTAACTTCGGGCCAGGCGTTACTGTCATACATACTGTCTGTTTCCGTACTTTGAAGCAACAGATCACTCAGAAATGAACATTTTTATTTCAAACATTCCTTTAAACCTGTATGACTTTATAGAGGAACCATATTTTGAAGATCACTGACTTTCAATGCATGAACAAAAACACTGAGACGTTTGTGTTTGGAATGACATGAGGGTGAGAAAATGATGACAGAATTTCATTTCTGGGTGGATTATCACTTTAAATGTTTGGTATGAAGGGTTAATATTGTAAATAAACAGCTGTGTGCAGCTTAAACCAGTCTACTACGGTGGTTTTCTGAGCTTATCTGGTCTAAACTATTCTCCCAGGCTTGATACAAGCACAAAAATCGTCTAAAACCAGCTAAACAGAACAAACCACCATACACTAGACAGTCTAAAGTGGTTTACTGGTCTGAACTTTTATCCCGGGCTTGAGACAAGTACAAAACCCCTCTAAAAGCATTAAAGAGAATGGATGAGAAAACTACATTACACTAGACAGTCTAAGTGGGTTTGCTGGTTTAGATGGTCTCCCAGGCTTGATACAATCCCAAACTCCTCCTAAAACCAGCTAAACAGATCAGACCATGTGAACAAACCTGGAAAGACTAAGGTGTTCTGGTTATGTATTCTGGTCTGTTTTACTGGTCTCAGCTGGTCTAAGTTGGTTTAAATGGTCTCCCAGGCTTGATGCAAGTCTGAAACCCCTCTAAAACCAGCAAAACAGACCAGACTGGGTGACCGAGTGATTGTAGACTAGACAGTCTAATGTGGTGTGCTGGATTAAACTGGCTTAGATGGACTTCTAGGCTTGATACAAGCAAAACAGACCAGACTAGACAGTCTAAGGTGGTTTGCTTACCTATTGCTTGCTGGTTTTAGAAGGGTTTTGGGCTTTGACAAACCAGCAAAACAGACCCGACTACTGTAGGTGACCAATCCCCCTTAGACTGTCTAGTCTGGTCTGCTTTGTTTTCTGGTTATAAACCTAGATGACCATGTAATCCAGATCAGACTGTCAAACCTCCTTAGACTGTCTAGTGTACAGAGTTTTGGTCACATATTCTGGTCTGTTTTACTGGTCCTAGCTGGTCTGAGCTGGTTTAGATGGTCTCCCAGGCTCACTACAAGCCCAAAACCTTTCTAAAACTCACAAAACAGACCAGACTAGACAGTCTGGCCTGTTTTGCTTGTATCAAGCCTAGGAGTCAATCTAAGCAACTTTAGACCGGCAAACCATATTAGATCTAGTTTACAGTGGTTTGGTCTGTTTTGTGGTTTTAGAAGGGGTTAAGCCTCAGTGACCATCTAATCCAGCTTAGACCAGCAAACCAACTAAGACTCTCTAGTGTACAGCGTTTTGGTCATGTATTCTGGTCTGTTTTACTTGTCTAAGCTGATTTAAACATGTATTCTAGTTTGGTCACCCAGTCTGGTCTGTTTTCTGGTTTTAAGCCTAGGTGACCATCTAATCTAGATAAGACTGTCAAATCACCTTAGACTGTCTAGATTTGATCACATTTTCTGGTAAGTTTTGCTGGTTCTAAGCTGGTTTAAATGGTCACCCAAGCTTAGATACAAGCCCAAAACCCTTCTAAAACTAGCAAAACAGACCAGTCTATGTGACCAAACCACCTTAAACTGCCTAGTCTGGTCTGTTTTGCTTGTATCAAGTCTAGGAGTTCATCTAACCTCCTTAAACTGTCTAGTCTACGATGACTTGGTCACTCAGTGTGGTCTGTTTTGCTGGTTTTAGAAGGGTTTTGGGCTTGTATTAAGCTTGGGAGACCATCTAAGCCAGTTCAGATCAGCTTAAACATGTATGCTGGTCTACTTTTCTGGTCTAAAATGGTTTAAATGGTCACCCAAGCTTAGATTAAAACCCAAAATCCCTCTAAAACCAGCAAAACGAGACGAGACTTGGTGACCGAACCACCTTAGACTGTCTAGTCCTGTCAGTTTTGCCTGTATCAAGCCTAGAAGTTCATCTAACCTCCTTAAACTGTCTAGTCTAAAATGATTTGGTCCCTCAGTCTGGTCTGTTTTGCTGGTTTTAGAAGGGTTATAGGTTTGAATCAAGTTTTGGAGAAACTTTTGGTCTAAGTCAGTTTAGAGACTAGTTCAGACAATCTAAGACTAGTTTAAGCTGTTTTTTCAGACTCTAAGAAGGAAAATGAGATGGTATAAAAAGAGGAAAAGAATAAGGAGGAACTGAGGAAGGTTTGGAGACGCATGCAAACAGAAATCAATGAAATGAAGGACTCACATGGATGTGGCAGAGCATTGCTCTTGTCTGTGTGTTCGGAGGACTTCTGATATAAGGAACCTTCGGGAGAGAGGGAGGGATGGAGGGTGAGGGATGGAAATCAAATTCAACACAATCGGATTGAACAAAATCAAACAAGCCAACAAAAGACATGAGCGATGAGGGCGGCCATGGACGATTCTTCTCCATTTGGTGTCACTTTTAGCCTCTCCTGGACTCTTCCTGCAGACAAACGATGCACAAACAAACGCCACTATCCGTCAGCCGCGTTTTAGTGCTTCATTAGGACTAACGAGCCAGTGGGATGGATGGTTTTAAGCTGATAAACAGTCCTGGAGTCAATGAGTCAAAAGCACTCGCAGCTTCCCATCTGACATGTGGACATGAAGAATCAGCTGCACTCTGAGAGCTGGACGCTATTAGAGAAGAGCCGCCCGCTAATGTAGCATGAGCTACGGCCCTAAATCACGCCTGCACTGACTCCAGGAGCCCGACGGGGCCGGAGACTCCAGCGTATCTGCATATCAAGAGAGCTGCAGGGCTGCATTTCCATCAAACGCTTCGGTGCTGCTGCTTTCTTTCCTGCACTTTCTACTGAAGAAGGAAGTTGAGTGAAACTGCATGAATGAAAAGACGCCGAAGTAAAGCTGCACAATTCTGGATAAATTGAGAATCACGAACTTTTTTTTTGTCTCAAATAGAGATTATGATTCTCCCATGATTCTGAACTAAACAAAATGTGCGACAAAATATTATTGCCGCTCACTATTTTGAATGAATTAGGTAAGGGATAATCAATGGTTTGCCGTGCATTAAAAGATTTTAAATGCACTTCGCGTCGGGTGGTTCTTTGCCTCCGTGTCGTGCATTTAAAATCCTTTAATGCACGGCAAACCATTGATTATCCCGCTTATTCCATGGTCATTTGCCAAGTTATAGACAAGTTAAAACTAGTATTGCTCTTTGCAACGCAATATTTGACTGAGTGGGTAAAATTGACAGTTATTTTATCTAGTATTAAGGCTATTTTAATACTAAAAATCACGGGGAAGCATTGACAACAAGTTTGTGTGTGTGTTGGGGTTAGTGTGCATCAATTAAAGCAGCGCATTAATATGGAACGGTGATTAAACTGACTTGGACCTACCTGTGCATTACTGCGTACCTGCCAGCCAATCAGAATCCAGTATTCAGACAGACCATGGTATAATAAACATTTAAATATATATGTGACCCTGGAGCACAAAAGCAGTCTTAAGTCGCTGGGGTATATTTGTAGCAATAGCCAACAATACATTGTATGAGTCAAAATTATCTATTTTTCTTTTATGCCAAAAATCATTAGGATATTAAGATCATGTTCCATGAAGATATTTTGTAAATTTCCTACCGTAAATATCTCATAACTTATTTTTTGATTAGTAATATGCATTGCTAAGAACTTCATTTGAACAACTTTAAAGGAGATTTTCTCAATATTTTTTTTTTTTGCACCCTCAGATTCCAGATTTTTTTTAAAAAATTGCCACTTAAGACTGGTTTTGTGGTCCAGGGTCACATGTTTTTAAAATGCAATATACTTAACATATGAAGGTAGATCAGTAGCAAAACTCGAGAACTTGTTGATCTGAATGTGAGAACTTGTCATATTAACATTCGTATTTGTAAGTTGAAATTTACACTCACAGCTCTGATCTGAAAAGCTGAATCTTTCGATTTGCACACACAGACAATAATCAAAACACCCGTGTTTTGAAGTCGAAGTTGCAGATTAATAGTTACAAATGTGTAGAATGACATTCACATAAACAAAATGACACACATAAATGTGTACGACATATTTACTTTTGCACTTTACTTCAGTTTCGCTGTAAAACCTCAAGTCAGCACTTACAACCTCTCAGATCTGGCAGTACAACTTCAAATCTTAGCGCTTTGACTTTTGCTACTCCTTTTGCGGTATTCCTGTTGCAAAACTCACTTGTGCACTTGTAAATGCAGACGTGAGAGCGCAGAGCCGGGGGCGGGGCTGGGCTGCGAATGAAGACATTTTATTGGTCGATGCCTGACCAATGAACAACGCCAGCCATCGCGACTTGCCATGCAGAAAGAAACATGTTTTTTATGCATATGTATCAGTTATTTGTAAAACACTGGAAACTATTTTCGTTGAATATCCTTAGCTTTTGTATGATTTTAAGACACTGCATTCATCTTGTCATTCAGGTATTATCTGGTAGACAAATAATGCAACATCTTTCATATTTATATTCTACTGCACATTGCAGAGTAATATCGCTTTACCAGAGCTGCTGAGAAACAATTGATTGTGCATTGATAACTACGCTGACTGCACTTTACAATATCATTTTATTCTGGGGAATGAGACAGCATTATATTCTCATACTCCTTGGCAGTCAAATGTGACCAAACACCTTAAGTGTAACTTTTAACCAATAAAATAACTATACTACATTTTAGCTCAGTTCTGTTTAGTTAATTTGAGGAGATTTTACTAAATAATAGGCGCAATAATTATGATCCATGAATGACCTTTTAAAAAAGGCCTATAACATTTTCTAATATGCTTATTATTTATATTACAATTAGTGTAGTATTTAGGATTAAAATAGAGAAAATGTTTTCCAGTGCAAAGAGGCAAATTAGAGGCATTTGGTGGCCAGAAAGATAATATTTATATGTAATGCCATGATTTAACCACTAGATGCCCCTTATGGCTGTTTAATAAATACATGTAGGCTGTTTAGCTGTACTCTAGTTGCTCAAAACATAACTGCTTATTTTTTTAGGTTTTGCTTTTTAATGTACATTTAGACATTATCAAACACTCAGTTTTTATAAGTTTGATTTTTTTAATGTTGCATTTAAAAAGGTTCATTACTGACAAGCAAATAAGGAATTTAACCCAATAAAGAAGTTAAAATTTATTTTTTTAAAAACAAAAATAATAAAAATAACAGTTACGTCGCAACTCTGGTACAGAGATATTACTCTGCAATGTGCAGTAGAATATACATATGAAAGATGTTGCATTATTTGTCTACCAGATAATACCTGAATGACAAGATGAATACAGTGTCTTAAAAGCATACAAAAGCTAAGGATATTCAACGAAAATAGTTTCCAGTGTTTTACAAATAACTGATACATATGCATAAAAAACATGTTTCTTTCTGCATGGCAAGTCGCGATGGCTGGCGTTGTTCATTGGTCAGGCATCGACCAATAAAATGTCTTCATTCGCAGCCCAGCCCCGCCCCCTGGCTCTGCGCTCTCACGTCTGCATTTACAAGTGCACAAGTGAGTTTTGCAACAGGAATACCGCAAAAGGAGTAGCAAAAGTCAAAGCGCTAAGATTTGAAGTTGTACTGCCAGATCTGAGAGGTTGTAAGTGCTGACTTGAGGTTTTACAGCGAAACTGAAGTAAAGTGCAAAAGTAAATATGTCGTACACATTTATGTGTGTCATTTTGTTTATGTGAATGTCATTCTACACATTTGTAACTATTAATCTGCAACTTCGACTTCAAAACACGGGTGTTTTGATTATTGTCTGTGTGTGCAAATCGAAAGATTCAGCTTTTCAGATCAGAGCTGTGAGTGTAAATTTCAACTTACAAATACGAATGTTAATATGACAAGTTCTCACATTCAGATCAACAAGTTCTCGAGTTTTGCTACTGATCTACCTTCATATAACACATGCATTTTTAATATTAAAATCATGAAAAAGTGGTTTGCATGAATGATTCAATGACTCTTCACTTGTTTCATAACAGGATGAATCAGTGTTTTTGAATGAATCTCTTGAATGAATGATTCAATGACATATACATTTTTTAACAGTCACTTGTCGCCACCTAGTGGAGAGACAATGTAATTGACACAAACGTTATTTAAAGCGCAAGTTACTTTCAAAAGATGACTTGCTCTATTTTGATTGCTATCATAGACATCAATGTTTATATCTGAACTATAACCTTTCATGCCAGTTTATCTGTGATATTATGAATGACTGTAAGACAGAAATAATACTGTGTAGTTGAGAAGACTATTTGTGAAGCTGTTTCTTACCTAAACATGCTAACTGTCTGCTCTCTCTGTCAGCGGCAGCGTGAACGCAGATCTCAATGTACCAGTATGATTTTTTTAAAGGGTTTAATAGACACAAGTGAATTTGGATGTAGAAAACGGTCAGACGATGAAGCCTCAGACGGGTAGATACGACGACGGACAGGGAAATCAATGTGCTGATGGATGGAGCGTTTATGTGCATGTGATCAGACGAGGCAGAGACAAACACAGACGCGTGACCTTTGACCTGTCTGCTGTGTATCTGCCTGAAATGAACCAATGAATCTCACAAACACATTCAAGTCACATTACAGCCCAAAATTAAAGATAAAAAAGAAAGAAATTCAATTTTACATAAACATAATGAAAACTGATAGAGGACCACTATGGCATTATTTCCATGTCAATTGAACTGCTCATTTAAAAAATAAATAAATAAATAAATAAAATAAAATTTAAAATTTAAAAAAATTAAATAATGTAATAATTTAATTTATTTATTTACAAAAAAGTGAAAAATTAAAATGAAAATTAGATAATGTATAAATACAAACTGTATTATTATTTATTTATTTGGTTGGTTGTTTTGCATTACACTAATGAGAAAGGGAAACTGCCATGAAATTATTTATTTTTATTTTTTTCAAGTCCAATATAAACTAAAATTATGCATAAATACTAACAAAACAACAAACAGATAATTTATTTATTTGTTATTATTATTTCTGTATTACACTAATGAGAAACTGGGAGGAAGTCAAATAAATAATGTCACAATGCAAAAATATAATATAATTTTGCATGTTCAGGTCAAGTTACAACCCAAAATGAAGACATAAAAAGAAATTTATATTTTACAAGAACACATTGAAACCTGATTACTTCCATGTCAACTAAACAGCTCAAATTCAGCTTTTGTTTTTGTTAATTCATTTAATTTTTTAAATACATAAACAAATAAATAAATGCAACACAAAAAAACAATCTTGATCTATAAATACTTACAAAACATAATTAAAAATAATCCATCATTGTGTGGTGTTGTTGATTTTTTGCACTACACTAATGAGAATTTGGGGGGAAATGTGCCTAAATGTCATGAAAATACTGTCACAAAAGCATAAATATAAATCTAAGCTGGTCTTATCTGGTTTAAGACGGTCTCCCAGGCTTGACACAAGACCAAAAAACCCTTCAGAAAGCAGCTAAACAAACCAGACTGGGTGACAAAAACCGGTTTGGTCACAGAATCTGGTTTGGTTTGTTTTGCACAGGCTTGATACAAACCCCAAACCCCTTTAAAACCGCCAAAATAAACCAGACTAGGCAAACCAAACCAGCTTAGACCAGCAAAACGGATGTCCAATTCAATTCAAACTCAACAGATTATATGCTAAATATACTGAATATAGTCTGCTGGTGTACTCTGAATGATGTCTATAGTAATTTACCATGTTATTTACATGCTACTCAAAGAAAACCACTATGTTTTGTATTTCTGTCTCTTCATATAAAGGTGAGGGCATCATGGCAATTATTAGGTTTCATGCTGCAAAAATTTGCACGAGATCCAGCTTCTGGAAGAAAAAGCCGGCGTTTGCCCTTGTGCTTGTCGTGCCCTTTCTGCAGATCAATATGTCAGGAAAATGTCATCTGTCTGTGCGTTAAGCAAGCAAAGCAACATCATAACAAAGCAAGACACAAACGGAGCGGACGATTCACAGCTAGAGCTCCAAAGGTTAAAACTATAGAGAGAAACGCTTCAAATTCAATCTGCACTGCAGCCGAAACACAATTTGAGCACTTTACCAACTCAAAAAGCAAATGGCTTTCTAACGCCGACTGGAAGATGCCATTAGCGCCGAGGAAACGTCCCATAAACGCTTCCTAACGGCTTGAACCCGCTCCTGCTGGACGAGCAGAGTTCACATATCAAGTGTAATTCACGTCCAATGATATTTGCAATAATGTGAGCTTTCAGATAATGTGGATTTCTGCTAAACGGCCGCTGAAGCCGTCATTAGCATGCACATAAGTGGTTTCACCCTTTTAGCTGGAGAACGGGGAAAAATCAATCAGGGGAAGTGAGTCTAAATCTATAACGTTATGGGTTTTATATTCCTCGCAAACTGGCCATCAGTCTGCGCAGGACTAATGCTCCACAATGCATTTCACCGAGAGAACAGGAAGATTCAAATGGCAGAGAAATGACTTCAATATCTGAGATCACAGCCGTTCCTGAAAGCTCAGTTAACAACTCAACCAACACACCGCGGTAATATACTACGCTTCAGGACACAGACCAGAGCCAGACCTTAGAAACCAGAACCTTAATCTGAAGAAAGACGTCTAAAAGCAGCTGTTTTCAATATTGATATTAAGAAATGTTTCTTGAGCAGCTGATATAATTTATTCATAAAATATATATTTAAAAATACCCACAAAACTATTGAAAAATATGCAAATAATGCAAAAAATGAATAAAATAATTTATCATTTATTTAGCTTATTATTTAAAATTTATTATAACTTATTTTATTTATATTTAATAAATATAGTTATACTAATGATGATTGATAATGATTGTCACAATGCTAAATAATCGTATATTATTTTAATAATATTACACTTTTCTAGTACCCAAAGCGCTACAAACAATTAGAAATATAACAAATAAAATAAAACAAATCAATTAATCAATACAATAAAAAATAAGCATCTTAATGTAAGCAATTTTAAAAGATAGGGTTTTCTATATAAATATTTAAAAAAATAAAACTTATGAAGAAACATTGTCTAAACAAGTGTAAAAACAACTGTTTTAAATTTTAATAATAATAAGAAATATTTCTTGAGTAGCAAAATCAGTTAATATAATTTATGCAAAAAATACATATTTACTAAAAATGCTTAAAGCAACTAAAGTAATAATTACAATTTATTATATATGTGTTAAAAATGAATATTATCAAGTTGTGTCATTACACTAATAATGATTTTGGGGGAAATGTGATTAATTGCCACAATGCAAAATAATCCTATATTTGTTTTATTAAAAAAACATATACTAAAAAACAAAAAAAGATAAAAATTACTAATATTACAAAGAAAGACAAACATTTCTGAAGTCTAAAAAGTGCTGTTTGTAATATTGATAATAATCAGAAATGTTTCTTGAGCAGCATATTATTATGATTTCTGAAGATCATGTGACACTGAAGACTGGAGTAATGATGCTGAAAATACAGCTTTGATCACAGAAATAAATTACAGTTTAACACATATTCACATAGAAAACAGCTGTTTTACATTCTAATAATATTTCACAATTTTACTGTTTTTAATGCAATTTTAATCAAATAAATGTAGTCTTAGTGAGCCCAAGAGACTTCTTTCAAAAACAATTTTTTTTAAACTTGAAGTATATGATTGTAATCAATCCATACCATTCTACAAACTAATGTACCATGATATACCATCTCTGTACTACGGTATTACTGCATTCACTGCGTCTACACAACAATAATTCAATAAACATATAATGCATTATAAATCCTCCCATGATGCATTGAAATGAAGCTTATAAAACTGACAAAGAAACATTTCTGAAGTCTGAGAAGCACACAGACGGACCTCCGATCAATACTCCGATTAACACTCGCTCATCATTTATACACTAAAATCAAACGGGTAATTAGATTCCTGATTATCATTAACGACGTTTGATTCAATCTGCTCCGCATGTCTGCGACCCCTGGCCATTTCATTTTCATGACCTAATCACAATGAATATGAAACTCTGCGTTTATTAAAGCAAACAGACGCCGTCTCGCCCTCAACAAACGCATTTATTACTGAGGAAGCGCTTTTGTTTTTGCAGTTGCTGCCAGCTTGCGTTCTCGTTTTCAGAGCGAGAGACATAGACAGAGAGAGAGAGAGTGAAGGGAGGATTAGCAGATAAACAGGACGCGTTTCTTCAGAAGAGGGAAATATTTGGTTTCAAATCTCCTCTGGCCTTCACAACCTCTGCATGTATAATCAATGACAAACAGCAGAGACTCAAGTTACTGTTTGACTGGATGAACTAAACAGAAAAACATGGGAAGCGATCCCGCCCCGACCGCAGCTGGAACGCTTTGCATTTTCCCATCGAGCTGCTGGAGCAAATGTAAAGCCTTTGTCATCATTCACTCGCTCGTCAGACTCGTCCGCTGTTGTTTTACCGCTTCACGCAGCTCTTTTCAGAGAACGCTGAATGCTGGGATCCAAAACAGACAAGAAACAACTACTATGAAAGTAGTCTGGGGTTCTTTGTCCTTCATGGATCCTGACAGATCTCTATATGCTTCTTCTGCATGGAAAAGAGCAGCGTGAACATTGAGCTAAACTTCTTTTGGGATTCACAGCAGAAAGTCAGTCTACAGGTTTGGAACATGAGTAAATGATGACAAAATTAATAATTTTAGGTTTTACTTTTTAATACAAAAGGCCTAAAATCAAACTTGATTGAGGGGTGTGGGCTTAAAATAAATGTTGCATTATATCCAATTTTTTAAATATTAAAATTAATTAATTTTCTAATATTTTTTAAAAATTACACAAAAAATAATAGCTTTTTTAATGTTTAAATTTTTTTATTTTAAATTTAATTTTTTAATTATTTGTTTTTTACATTTCAATGCAAAAAAAAAGTTAAAACAAATAAAAATTAATGAAATAAAGATATGCTTCAATGGTATTTAATTAGACTGCTTTTATTCATCATATTCAACTATACTACACTAATTTATAATATTTGTATAAATGTACTACATTTTAATATATTTTAAAATAATTAAAATTAAATAAAATTTTTTAAATGTTTAATTCATTTTTGTATCAAATTCACATACTTTATTTTTTACATTTCAATGCAAAAATAAAACAAAAAATAAAACAAGTAAATGTAATGTATTTAACATTATATTAATTTATATTTATATAAATGTACTACATTTTTTATAATTTTTTAAATAATTAAAAACTTTAACTATATATATATATATATATATATATAAAATTCACTAATATTGTTTTTCACATTAAAAAATTAAAGTTAAAAATATTGATAAGAATTGAAGACATGCTTCAATGTCATGTTTTTTTCTCCCTATATTTTTGTATTTTTTATATGACATGGACTGCCAAATCAAATGACCAATTTTGTCATCTCTGTTTTAAATGAATGATTTCAGAAGATTAACAGCTAGAAGAGTTTTTATTTTCTGTTTTTCCACTTACATGAGCTTAAAACATCCTCTGAAAGAGTGGAGGAATCATAAAACGGCTTGTCAACACGTTTAATTGCCTTCGCAAGAAATACAGCTGAGAGAGTCTGTGATTTTCCTCTCTCTCTCTCTGTCTCGGACTCCTGCGCTTTTTAAAATAGGGTCCAGATCATAGTAATCATAGATGTGGAGCAATTATGAAACTTACGATATAATCACTTATCATTATTTTAAATATAGCTGCTGAATGCTGGACGGCGTGTGGAGTTTCACATCACACAGACTATATTTACACGACCAACAAAGACACAGTGTTTCTCCAGCACTGACATCTGCGTCAATCCAGTCCATCAGACGACAAGAGAGGACACGAGCAGCACGTAATATCCAGACATCCCTAAAACAAGACTATTTTCTCTCTCAAATAAATATATGTGACCCTGGAGCACAAAAACAGTCTTAAGTCGCTGGGGTATATTTGTAGCAATAGCCAACAATACATAGTATGGGTCAAAATTATACATTTTTCTTTTATGACAAAGGTCATTAGGATATTAAGATCATGCTCCATGAAGATATTTTGTAAATTTCCTACTGTAAATATATCAAAACTTAATGTTTGATTAGTAATATGCATTGCTAAGAACTTCATTTGAACAACTTTAAAGGTGATTTTCTCAATATTTAGATTTTTTTGCACCCTCAGATTCCAGATTTTCAAATATTGTCCTATCCTAACAAACCACACATCAATGGAAAGATTATTTATTCAGATGATGTATAAATTTATAAAAATTGACCTTAATGACTGGTTTTGTGCTCCAGGGTCACATATGTAAGATAAGAGCTGTTTTTAGAGAACACAGAGAATTTTTTCTTATCTTATTATTTCTTCTAATTTTAATAATAAAACTCAGTTAGGTTTGCGCTTAAAACATGCAAAAGCACTCTAAAAACAGGTCTCATTTTGAGGATGTTTTGATATGTTAACTGGAAGCCGAAATAAAAGCACTGATTTTTGGCAGTGCATGATGGGTGGAGCGGGTGAAAGCGTATCTGAGGAGTGATATGGGATTTGTGGATGGTGAGAGGGCCTGTATAAGGAGGAAGAAGAGGATGAGGAGGAGGAAGAGCAGCACTCACTCTGCATACAGAGCCCATCCGTACAGTTCTTGGACTGCAGCACCGTTCCCTCGCAGTCTTTGCCGCCGTTTTTGGGGGCCGGAGCATTGCACTCGCGCCGTCTCCAGTGAGTGCACTCTGTCCCACATGGAGACCACTTGCTCCACTCCGTCCACAGACCATCCACTGCAGCAAACACAGAGAACATGGATGATGCTCACGGCCTTCTACAAATATTTTTAAATCTTCAAACATTTCAAATATTTATTCAAATATATATACATATATTTACATGTTTATACATTATTTATATTCTTATATTTTATGTTATATATAAAATATTTAATATATAAACATAACATTTTTCTTAAATATATACATGCATGTGTGTGTATTTATATATACGTAATAAATATACACAGTGCACACAAATATATAATGTACACAAAATCTTTTATTTTGGATGCGATTAATCGCGATTAATCATTTGACAGCACTAAATATGTCATAATATAATATAATATAATAAATACAATATTTGAGACAGTACAGAAAATGTGGGATTTTTATTTAAATAAAGATTTATATAACCAATAAATCTTTTTTATTTTACAAATACTAACTCTAAATTATTCAAACCATACTGTATAACAACCTTTAATGGAAAATAGAAAATGGAAAAATATAATATAATATAATATTTGAGACTACATTGAAAATGTGAGATTTTTAAAATTTAAATAAATATTTATTTACCATATTTAATCCTATTTATTTAAAGATTTAAAAATGTAAATAATAATAATAATAATAAAAATTACAAATTCAAATGATAAATTACTCAAAGTACGCAGATAACAATTTGTAAAGTCACATGAAAAAATACTTTATAATATAATTTAATATAATATAATATAGGTATGAGACCACTTTATTGAAATAAGGATTTATTTATCCTATTAACCTATTCATTAAAAAACAAAATCTAATCGTTAATAACTAAAATTATTATACAGATGACAACTTTAAAAAAGTTAAATGCACAAAATGCAATATAATAAATTAGAATATAAGTTTGAGAACACAAAGAAAACGTGAGATACACTGTGAGATAATTATTTAAACACTTAAATGTATTTATTTATGCTATTAAATTATATTTTTTTGAAAATTACATTAAACTGAATTGAATTTATTTTTATGTTTTTTTAAATAAATTGTAAGTTGCATCACTGCGTTATCGGCCATCGGCCAGCACTCTGGCCTCAGCGGTTGAAAACAGCAGCGCTGTGGTACCTGGACAGAGCGGGTTGCAGGCCAGTTTCTGGATGGCCTGACCCTCACAGATGGCTCCTCCGTTCAGAGGCGCGGGATTGGTGCAGCTGCGTGTCCTCTTCTGATAGCCCCGCCCACAGCGACTGCTGCACACTGACCACTCCGTCCACGTCGACCAGCCGCCGTTCACTGCAGCGGGAAATACAGACCGGTGAACTATCTATCACCACTCGCTCACTCATTACGTCTGAGTCTGTGCCGGAGAGCCGAGGGAAACAGACACTATCTCTGAGACTCATGTACAGCAGCACTGATTCCTCTCTCAATCAGTCACTGACAAGAGGTGAACAGCTCTCCGTTTATCACAACACTTAGAGCAATAATTCACCCCAAAATAAACGTCCCGTCAGGCTTGACAGGCTTCTTCAGTGGAACACGACAGGAGATGATTAGCAGGATATAATGAGAGCAGACTGAAGCCGTGTGAACAAATCAAAACACAAGTGACATTTGAAAGACGCAATACGCTTGAGTGCAAATCTAAATCATTTTAAAAGAAGCAGTAACTTTTTGATATAATTTAACCCTTTGCCTTCCAAGAAAGTCATACAAGTTTGGAACAACATGATGTGCAAACTAGTTTCCACCACAGAAAAAAAAATATATATATATATAATATAATATATAATAAAATAATAAAATAAAATAAATTGCAAAAATATTCTCACAATTCAGACTTTTTTTCTCACAATCATGAGTCATATCTCACAATTCAGACTTTTCCTGACAATCTTGAGTCTATATTTCACAATTTATTCTTCCTTCACAATCTTGAGTTTATATCTCACAATTAATTCTTTCCTTGCAATCGCGATTTTATGTCTCACAATTCCATCTGAAGTTTATATCTCACAACTCAAGATTATTTTCTCACAATTGTTAGTGTATATCTCATAATTCAGACTTTTCCTCACAATAGAGAGTTTATATCCCACAATTCACTTCTCACACAATTGTGAGTTTATATCTCACATTTCTTTTTGTCCTCACAATTGTTTTTTTTTTTTTTTTTTGGATGAACTATTACTTTCAGAGGCTTTTGCTCCCTGTTCTTCTGTTGTGGTGGTGATGATGGAGTTTGGCTTCTCTGAACACGTGTGTGTGATGGAGCTGCTCTGGAGGATGGATTGGGGTTCATTTCTCCTGCGGATGAGCTGAGATCAAAGCTCTCGTCCTCCCAGACTGCGTTCAGGCCTGAATGAGCAGGCGAGGGATTGTGGCTTTTGTCTCCAGAAATCCATCACAGATTTGTGCCCTTTCTTTACAGTTTCCCTTGGATTGAGCCGAAGCACACGTGGAGAGCGTTTCTTGTCTTTCATCTCGGGACAGTAAGACAGAGGTGTGCGGTGATAACGGGCAGAAGGAGCTCAGAGTAAAGCAGTGTGTTAATCTGCTGAGTGAGAGAGGTTTAGTGTGTCAGCAGTGAGCCCGATGACATCATCAGCGTCTCCACGCCTACATCCTCCGAGAGAAGCTCGAGTCGCCAGAGCACTGAGACACTGCCCTCACCTACACATCCCTCTTCCACACGATACAAACAGTCCAGCCGTCTGTCCATCAATACATCAATACATCATCTATCCATCCATCCATCCATCCATCCATCTATCGTCCATCATCCATTCATTCGTACATTCATTCGTCCATCCATCCTTCCATCAATCCATCTATCCGTCCATTCATTAGTCCATCCATCCTTCCATCTGTCCATCCACTTATCCATCCATATACCCATCCATCCATCCATCCGTTCCTTCGTCCATCAATCCATTCATCCATCCATCCGTCCATTCATTCGTCCATCCATCCATCCATCCATCAAGCTATCCATCCATCAATCCATCTGTCCATCCATCCATCAATCCATCTATCCATCCATCCACCCGTCCATCCATTCATTCGTCCATCCATCCATCCACCATCGATCCATCAATCCATCTATCGTCCATCCATCCATTCATTCGTCCATCCATCCTTCCATCAATCCATCTATCCATCCATCCAGCCGTCCATTCATTCGTCCATCCATCCTTCCATCTGTCCATCCACTTATCCATCCATATATCCATCCATCCATCCATCCGTTCCTTCATCCATCAATCCATTCATCCGTCCATCCATCCATCCATCCATCAAGCCATCCATCCATCAATCCATCTGTCCATCCATCCATCAATCCATCTATCCATCCATCCACCCGTCCATCCATTCATTCGTCCATCCATCCATCAATCCATCCATCCACTCGTCCATCCATTCATTCGTCCATCCATCCATCCATCCATCCATCCATCCACCATCGATCCATCAATCCATCTATCGTCCATCCATCCATTCATTCGTACATTCATTCGTCCATCCATCCTTCCATCAATCCATCTATCCGTCCATCCAGCCGTCCATTCATTCGTCCATCCATCCTTCCATCTGTCCATCCACTTATCCATCCATTTATCCATCCATCCATCCGTTCCTTCATCCATCAATCCATTCATCCGTCCATTCATCCGTCCATCCATCCGTCCATCAATCCTTCCATCTGTCCATCCACTTATCCATCCATCTATCCATCCGTTCCTTCGTCCATCAATCCATTCATCCATCCATCCGTCCATTCATTCGTCCATCCATCCATCAATCCATCCATTCATTCGTCCATCCATTCATTCATCCATCCATCAATCCATCCATCCATCCACCCGTCCATCCATTCATTCGTCCATCCATCTATCCATCCATCCATCCATCTATCTGTCCATTCATTCGTCCATCCATCCATCCATCCATCCATCCATCTAATCCATCTGTCCATTAATTCGTCCATCCATCCATCAATCCATCCATTCATTCGTCCATCCATCCACCCGTCCATCCATTCATTCATCCAGCCATCAATCCATCCATCCATCCACCCGTCCATCCATTCATTCATCCATCCATCTATCCATCCATCCATCTATCTGTCCATTCATTCGTCCATCCATCCATCCATCCATCAATCCATCTATCCACCCGTCCATCCATTCATTCGTCCATCCATCCATCCATCTATCTGTCCATTCATTCGTCCATCCATCCATCCATCAATCCATCTATCCACCCGTCCATCCATCCATCCATCTATCTGTCCATTCATTCATCCATCCATCCATCAATCCATCTATCCACCCGTCCATCCATTCATTCGTCCATCCATCCATCCATCCAACCTTTTAAAGAAGAATTAATCACACCAACATTAAAAGTTTGCTTTCAAAAACTGTGCTTTTCTAGTGAAAAATTACAGTATTTATATGAATTTCTTTGAATTCTACTTCCTTACATTCAAATTCAAAATGCAATTCTACATCAGTTTGCCACCTCAATTCCCATTAGGAGCTGAACTGGAATTGAAGTAATTCCTCAATTCAGATCTGCCTGGTGCACAATATGAGCGTGAGTAAATGATGAAGTGTTTTCATTTCTATCTGAACTGTTCATTTAAAGCGGCGTGCGTCCAGTCACACTCGAGTGGCCCGTCCTATTACCCTCTAAACCAATGACAGAGCTCAACCTTACAGCGCGAACCAGAGAGCACTTATAATTACATCAGCTTCACGACGAGCAAGAGAAGCCAATTTATTACAGCACGGGAGAGAGAAACATCTGTTTGCCAGATCTGGGATTGTATCTGTAGGGAAAACAGTAAGCGATCGCAGCAGGTGGGCTGTTTTCACTTGTTGAAGAGCTCCTGAAAGACTCGTCTGCGCTTTACCGCGGGTGCCGAGGTGCGACTTCACAAACCATCAGCCTCGTGAAAGCCTTGCGTTTGCGTTCGGGGGGGAAATTTACACCGAGTTATTTTTTCAACACTCAAAGCAGCGGCGGGTTAAAACGCTTCCAACTTGTCAGCACCGCTTTCTGTTCTTAAGAGGAACATTTTCCAGCTCCAGGGATTTCCACGGCAAGATCCGACCAAAAGAAACTTCAGAGGAGACAGACTGCGGTGCGCTGAAGGAAACGCAAGCTACCGGAGAAGCTGGTCAAAGTTTTGCATCAGTTTCAAACATGGACTTTGCCTTTGTGCTATAAAAGCTACAGAAAGATGATCAGGATTTCAAGGTGAAACACTGAAACCAGTTTCAGTGCACTACAAACTACTCCAAAATCCTAGCAAATAATAAAATACAAATAAACAAATAAAAATAAATAAGCAAACAAACACCTAGCAACCACCTAAAACACCCAATAAATAAACAAAAATAAATAAAAGAATAATAAAAAATAAAAACATAAAAACAATAAATAAATAAAATACAAATAAATAAATAAATGACCTGAAATAACTCAAAACAAACACCCTTTAAAAAAACTAAAATAAATAAATATAAATTAAAAAATACAAATAATAAATAAACAACTAGCAACCACTTGAAACTAGGCACCACATAGCAATGAACTATAAACCACTCCAAAAACCTTAGCAAATAGAAAAAAATACAATTAAACAAACACAAATAAATAAAAATAAATAAATAAAAAATAAACACCCAGCAACCACCTAAAACCACCCTATAAATAAATAAAGCAACCACATAATGCACTACAAACCACTCTAAAAAATATAAAATAAATATAAAATAAAATATAAAAAATGATAAACATTAATAAATATAATAAAATAAATAAATAATAAAATTAAAATGACTAAATAAACAAAAACCTTGGAACTACATGGAAATGCACTACAAACCACTCCATAAACCTTAGCAAAATAAAATAATAAATAATAATAAATAAATTAATTAAAATAAAATAAAATAAATAAATAATACAATTAAAATCAGTAAATAAAAAACCTTGCAACCACAGGACAATGCACTACAAACCACACCAAAAATCTTAGCAAAATAAAATAAAAATACATATAAATAAATAAATAAATAAATAAATAATAAAATTAAAATTAATAAACAAAAAACCTTGCAACACACTACAAACCACTCCAAAACTCCAGCACTGTGTCAGTGAGTTAAAGTCAAACAAGATCCACATTTTCTTTATAAAACACCGAAGTCTACTATTTCCGATCAAGAGTGAACATACTGACTGTCTGAGATCAAACTGAACTGAAAATCAAGTAATAAACACGTTAAATAAACTCATGTCCTTGTGGTTCACACACAGATAAACGCGTTGAGACTGACCGTAGACGATGACGGTGGCCGTCGTGCTGCGGCGTTTGGCCACGATGTTCTTCGCGACGCAGGTGTAGTTGGCAGTGTCTGACAGACGGGCCTGTTTGATGATCAGGTTGTGGTCGATGGTAATGTAGAAGTTCCTGTCGTCGGCGGGGTCGATGATCTCCTCGTTCTTCAGCCACTCCACCTGCAAACACAGACAGACGTTCAACCCGTCTCCATCCATAAATCACACATTTACATAGGGCTGCACGATAAATCGTAAAGAAATCGCAATCGCGATTAGGCAGAAGCTGTGATAGTCATGCGCATCTTGTCAGGGAAGCACGGTTCTGTGATCAGTAGTAAATCTCCATCTGAAGGCCACGCTGTAAAACATCAAATGTTGAGAAAAATTAAAAGTTTAAGGCAACCAGCTTCAGGAGATATTTGAGTTTTCTCAACTTTTTGTTGTATAAACTGAATACAACAAATTGAGAAAACTCAAATCTCCTGAAGCTGGTTGCCTTAAACTTTTAATTTTTCTCAACATTTGATGTTTTACAGCGTGGCCTTCAGATGGAGATTTACTACTGATCACAGAAACGGCTTTACTGACGAGATGCGCACGACAATCGCATTCGTTTAATCGTGCAGCCCTACATTTAAAGGCAGCTTTCCACTTATTACGCTTCAATAAAGTCAGAAGTGTTTATGTGTGTGCAAAAGCTCCATAAAGCCTCAATATCCATCATGTTATTCCCCCTGAACCGTCACGCAGACGCGATGGGAAGTAAAAACCGTACTTCAGTAAGTGCTTTAAGGATCTTTGACCTTTATTACGAGCTTCCTGGTTCCAAATGGCCTCTGTATTGAACGTGAGGTCACATGTGCAGAGAAAGTGACTGTTTTAGAGCTGCTTGACTGTAAATCACGCAGATCTTCCTTTAGTTTGTCAGCAGATGATCTGATGCTCTGCTTTCACGGCTCTCAGGAGAGTCATCGCACAGACCTGAGATCAGCAGAGGAACAAAGACGACCGGCCAATCATGAGGGACTCTCTTCACACCAGACACCTAGCAACCACCCAAAACACCCTAGCAACCACACAGAAACGCACTACACAGAACTCCAAAAACCCTAGCAAGCAAGCAAATAAATAAATGATTGAATGAATAAATAAAATGTTTTTTTTTTTAATTAATTAATTTATTTTGTTGTTTTTTTGTTGCTGTTTTTGTTCCTTTTTCCTTCTTGTGTAATGAAATATTTTTTTTGTACAAAGCAAAATAATATGTACCTCGTAAACCATGTACATGCTTTGTAAAAATAGATGAAAAAAGTAATAAATAAATAAACAAAAAAATAAATAAATTTAAATACAGATAAATAAATATTCAAAAATAAATAAAATAAACAAAATACAAATAAATAAATACTTTAATAAAAAATTAAAATAAAATACAAGATTTATAAATTGTTATAATAAATAAATAAATAAACAGAAACCACCTAAAACACCCTAGAAAACACGTCAATAGACTTCAAACCACTTCAAAATCCTAATAGGGCTGTGATGGTCGCCGTTTCCTTTAGATTGGCATATTTGAGCGCAGAGAAATACAGTTTATTCTGCATTCAGCAAATTTATTTTGTGTTGAGCGATGAACCTTGTTGGGAAAACAAATACTGGAACCATCTGGAATACTGAAAATAATATTTGGCATTCAAATACATCGTGAATACAGAAACATTTGATTTTATGTCGAATGAGAGACCCAACATTGGTTCCAGTTTCGTTTTAGCTTAAATTAATTTGTTTTGGCTTGTCGTTTATATAGCTTCTTATATTTCTTATAATTCTTGTAATTAAAAGATTTGTTGTGGAGTGAGGGGAACTAAAATAGCCTAGCTATTTACAGTGTTTATTATAATGTTTGTAAACATTTCGCGTCGCATTAGGCCTATTTCTGAATGGAATAATAAAATGCGACTTATACGTGACTTTTTTTTCTCTCTAAAAAACACTTCTTTTTTTTTTTTATACGCGTAGCGTATTTTAACCATGCAGCAAACCTTTTAAAATATTTTGAAAAAATAAATAAATTAATGAATTTTTAAACTGTTT
Organism: Tor tambroides; assembly: GCA_021397915.2. Taxonomy (NCBI): domain Eukaryota; kingdom Metazoa; phylum Chordata; class Actinopteri; order Cypriniformes; family Cyprinidae; genus Tor; species Tor tambroides. Next base: position 12,571 of record JAFVLL020032172.1, on the reverse strand, counting down.
TTTAACTGATTGTATTAATCAGTCAAAATTCTTACAGTCAGTTAACGGTTAACTGGTTAAAATGAGCATCCTTAATATATATATATATATATATATATAAATAAATAATTTTCATGTATAAATATAATTAATATCACAACACCGAGTCACCGTCACAGACCTAGCAAATAAAACAAAATACAAATAAATAAATAATAATTACATAAAATAAACACAACCACACAGCAAAGCACTATAAACCACTCCAAAATTGTAGCAAATAAAAAACATTTAAATCTAAACAAATAATGAAGAAATGCAATAAATGAACAAAAAAATGAATGTATAAAGATTAGTGGTGTCAAAATTAGCGCGTTAACGTATGCGATTAATTTTTTCAGTTTAACGTGTTAAAAATATTTAACGCAATTAACGCAGGGGCGGGGCTAGGGTTGGCCATCCCACTCACAACTGCTGTTTCTGTCATTTTTTCTCTTGACAAGAAGTGCATTTATTCAGTCGCATAACGTTTTTACGATCAAATCAAACGGGAGACGTTTCAGACGCGCGCTCCACTTCACTTCAGCGGCAGGCGCGAGTCAAACGAGCGCGGAAACTGTACTGTGCTCGGAGCGCGCGCTCTTCAACTGCACGCACAAAGGTGCCGGCGCGCGCATAGCCTGTATCATTTCATATCAAAGCGCGAAATAAACTACGTGCATGCAATGACGTAGTCAGTGAAGTCATGAAGTTACCAAAAAGGCGATTAAAGCTGCCTTATGGCAAACACATAGTAATGCACTAGAAACTACATCCAAAAGCCTCAGAAACAACTCCAGCAAAGACCAACAACACCCACGTTTCTTTATTAACCACAGAAGTCTGCTTTTTCCAATCAAATGTGAAAATCCTGACTGTCTGAGGTCAAACTGAACTAAAAATCAAATGCAAACATCTTAAATAAGCTCATCTAGAGACAATAAGAGCGACTCTGTACTTGTGGTTTAACACGGATAAAGACTTCACCAGCAGAAAATAAAGAATTTATTTTGGTGCTGATTTTGTGTAGAAATCTGAGATGTTTGCAGAGAGTCTTACTGGAGCTGAAATCCTCATCAAATGAGCAGATATACATAATAAACAACAGAGACACACTGACGGGCGAAGGAGAATTAAGATGCAGAATGATGAATTATTTCTCATAATTTGATTTATGCTGCCTCTAAAAATAACTCGATGGCTTCCTGCTCTCATTAAAGGACTCGTCTGCTGATAAAAACTAAGTATTGCATATGATGTGCAATTTTCCTTTTTATCGTCTTCCATTACGGTTTATTAATATTTAATGAGCGGGCGGCGTGTGTGTGCGGCTGAGGGTCGAGCGGTCAGACCGGCATACGCTCAGATATCTACAGTAATAATCACTCTGATATCAGCGGAGCCATCCAAAGCGAAGCGACAAACGCAGAAGCACACTGTGAATGCCATTCAGTCGAGCTGATGTGTCTTTATCATCAATCCTGTGATGTAATCAGAGAAATGCTGCCATTGAGAGGCGCAGAAGACAAAAAAATCAATGCGGATTACCCACAAATCCACTGGGCTCTCGGCCTGCCAAGGTGATTATATGTGGCCCTCAAATTACTAAAGCAAACAGGCAAATAAAAGCCCAGCGGCGGCTGCATGTGTGTGTGTTTATGGCAGATGCTGGAGACGATGTTGGTTCAGTTCGGCCCCTGAGGGACACGAGTGTGTGTTCAGTCCAGAGAGACGCACATCCACTTATTACTGTATTAAACTAATGAAAACCTGTCAATATCACACTGAAATCAAGAGAAAACAACTTAAAATTGTTTTGTATGAGGATAAAGAAGTTTATTTGGCTTAAATTAAAAACATTTTCCTATAAATTTGTATTACTGTAATCAGAAAAAGAACTTTCTATAATAATAATAATAATGAATTATTTAAATCTTAAATAATAATAATAATAATGTATTTATTTATTTATTGTTAATATGGGAAAATAATGATTTATTTTAATGGCAAATAATAATAAAAAATAATACAAGCTTCTCCATATCAATGAAAAAAGTTATTGTATGATGATGATGATAATATGATAATAATAATAAATTTATCGTTAATATGAAAAGAATAATTATTTAAATTACAAATAATAATAATAAAAATAATAATATATTTATTATTAATATGGGAAAATAATGCATTATTTTAATAGCAAATAATAATAAAAAATAATATAAGCTTCTTCATGTCAATTAAGTAATTTAGACCTTGTCTATACTATTTATACTATATTTACACTATATTTCCATTTTATTACAATAAATAAATAATACATAAAGTTTTAGTAATTTTGCTGTTTTTGTCTTCTTTTTAGTTTTTTAATAGGCTATGTCTGCCTGTCTATACTATACTATAACTATACTATACTATACTACTTTATTATATTATATAATATTATATTATACATTTCTTGAATCTGTCTATATATGGTTGTTTTTTTTTAGTTATTTTAATACTTTTAATAACTAATATCAGTAATTTTAAAAATGACTTGCAACTCATTTTTTTATATTTCCATTTCAAGTAACTTTTTTATAATTACATTTTCCATTTTTTATTTTTAACTAATTTTTACGATTTTAATCCCTTGCTTTTATTTTTATGATTATTTTAATTCTTTTTATGTAAAGCACTTTGAATTAGCATTGTGTATGATATGTGCTATATAAATAAACCTTTTTTTTTCTGGTTTTAGTTAGCGGTAATAACTCTGCAGTGAGCGAGTGAGTGAGTGAGTGAGTGAGTGTGTCTGTGGTCTGATGGCCGGTGTGTGTGTGTGTGAGAGTGTGTGTGTGTGTGCTGAAGTGTCATGATGAGCTAAACATAGAGCTGTAGATCAGCCAATCCACACACAGATCAACACACCAAACCTCTCTCTCTCTCTCTCTCTCTCTCTCTCTCCCACACACACACACACACGCTCGTTATCGTCTGATTGTCAGCGAGACGTTCAGAGCAATAATTGACACTTTTATTAACGAAGGGAAATTGCCACGTCAATCATCAAAAGTGCTTTTCTCCATCTCTCTCCTGGAAAAGGTACATAGAAATGAGAGAAAATAAATAAGAAAAGACTTGAATGTAAATGGCATGCAAGGTGAAAGTAAATGTGAGTCATGCAAAAATGAGAGTGGTTGCTATGAGGTTGCTAGGGTGTTCTGAAGGAGGTGTGAGCTAATGTGTCAAACACTTGGGTGAGAATTTTTAAAGAAGTCTCTTCTGCTCACTAAGGCTGCATTTATTTGATCAAAAATACAGTGAAAATAGTAAAATATTTTTTATGATATAAACAGCTGTTTTCTATGTGAATATGTGTTAAAATGTAATTTATTTCTGTGACGCACAGCTGTATTTTCAGCATCATTACTGCAGTCTTCAGTGTCACATGATCTTCAGAAATCATTCTAATATGCTGATTTGCTGCTCGAGAAACATTTCTGATTATTATCAATGTTGATAATATTTTTGTGCCATTGAGATATAGTTTTTATTAGTATTTTGGATTACATTTATTTAGACTTTATTTATTTTAAATTTATTTTTTACATTTTCTGTTTGAATTTCTGTTGAATTTATTACATTTTTAGTAATTTTGTATTTTTAGTAGTTTTATTCAATTTTAAGTTTATATTAATTTTATTTCACTTTTAGTTTATTTTAGTATAGCAAAACTAAAATAAAATAAAAAAAATGGTAATGTCTTTTACTTCAAATAATTTTACATTATTATGGTTTTTTTTTTCCTCCAAATTTATTTTACAATAATAATCCTGGTTAAAAACAACTGCTTCATATTTTTGCAGAAACTGTGATACATTTTATTTTTCAGGATTCACAGATGAAAAGAAAGTTCAAAAGATCAGCATTTATTTGAATAGACATCTTTTGTCACATTATAAATCTCTTTACTGTCACTTTTGATCAATTTAACGCTGAATAAATATGGTTAGGGTTTGAGCAGATCGTTATATAAACACTAGACGATTGTCGAGTTCATTTAAAGCTGCACTTTTGCTCCGGTCGAGGACAGACGCGGCGTCTGAAGCAACACCAGCCGCTGACTCTGATTAGCAGCGACTCCTGCGCTTAGATTCATGACGGAAATTAATACAAGTGGTCATTATACAAATAGGCAGAAGCATTAGGAGCCAATTATTGTTTGTGGCTCCATCAAGAGAAGCTGACATCAATTTAATTTGGAGCAGCTGTGTGTGTGTGTGTGTGTGTGTGTGATGGTTAGATGTCTCTGTGTGATTGAGGATGAAGGAAAAAGCTGCATTAATATTTAATGGAGCGCAGTAATTGCTTTAAATGACGGCTGCGTTTAAATAATCTTCAGTCTGATCAGAACAGGACGACTTTGGCAGACGAAGCACCGGCTCTCGATTCTCCTCACACAAACCGGTCAGCTGTTGAAAACTAGTCCCGATGAACTAGTTTGCAAACCAGCAGCGCTGAGATGAAGGATGAAAGACGCGCAAACAAAGAGAAGAAATAAAAGCTCGTTCACAATGCTCAGATTCAGAGGCACGAATGCAAATGTAAGCCAATCTCTGTGAATTATTCACATTCCAAAGACATTATTACGCTAATTGGGAAGCATTTCGCAAAAAAACAACCTCGTTTGAGTTGTGAGGGCTCAGATCCATTCTACAGCTAAACAATAATACAAGAAAAACAACAGAAATCAGCAGCGCTGTTATTATTTCATGTGTGAGCCGACAGCACGCTGAAGGCCAAACGACTGTCTCTGAGAAAATACAGTCCACAGCGAGAAACACAGAAACCATGACCAGCAGACGCCAAATCTCACACACACACACACACACACACACGCGCATATACATACACACACACACACACACACACACACACATATACACGCACGCACGCACACGCACACACTCACACACACACACACGCACTCACTCAAAAACGCACGCACGCACGCACGCACGCACACACACGCGCACTCACTCAAAAACACACACACGCACTCACACTCACACACGCACTCACACACGCACTCACACACGCACACACACGCACACACACGCACTCACGCACACGCACACACGCACTCACACGCACGCACTCACACGCACACGCACGCACACACACGCACGCACACACACACACGCACGCGCGCACGCACGCGCACTCACACACGCACACTCACGCTCACTCGCACGCACACTCCCACGCACGCACACTCGCACGCACACTCACGCACGCTCACACGCGCACTCGCACGCACTCTCACACGCACTCTCTCATGCACACTCACTCGCACGCACTCTCACACGCACTCTCTCATGCACACTCACTCGCACGCACTCACGCACACACACACATGTCTGGTTTGCTATCCTTGTGGGGACTCTCATAGGCGTAATGGTTTTTCTGCTGTACAGACCGTATATTCTATTGCCCTACACCAGCGTTTCTCAAATTGGGCGAGTCTCACCTGTCACGCCTCTATCCCCTCAGTGGGGCGCCCCACAAGTTTGAGAAACGCCGGGCGTAGAAAAAACATACGGTCTGAAAAATAGCAGAAAAATATCAGCCGCCTATGAGAGTCCCCACAGCGATGATAGGCGAACCGCACATGCGCGTGCGTGCGAGCGCGGTGAGCGCATGAGCAGGAGCGCGCGTGAGCGTGCGAGTGAGGCGAGACGAGCGCGTGAGAGCGCGAGCGCGCGTGCGCGCGAGCAGGTGCGCGCGGGAGTGCGCGCGAGCGAGCAGGAGCGGTGCGCGCGCGAGCGAGCAGTGCGTGCCAGCGTGGTGAGCAGCGCGTGCGTGAGCAGCGCGTGCGTGAGCGCCTGCGAGTGCGCGAGAGCAGAGTGCGCGAGCAGGAGGCGCGTGTGAGCGCGCGAGCGAGAACAGCGCCGCGCGAGTGAGCGCAGCGCGCAGTGTGCGCGCGCGAGCGAGTGAGCGCGGCGCGATGATTGCGCGAGAGCAGCCAGCGAGCGCGCGTGCGAGTGGTAGCGTGCGCGTGAGGAGAGTGCGTGCGGAGCGCGCGCGTATTGCTGCGGTGCAGCGCGTGCGAGCGTAGTGCGAGCAGCGCGCAGAGCGTGCGAGAGCGCGCGCGCGAGCATGCCGCGAAGCGCGTGAACGCAGCGCGGAGTGAGCAGCACGGGCAAGAGTGAGGGGCAGTGTGTGTGTTTGCGAGTGTGAGAGTGAGTGTGCGTGCGTGAGTGTGAGTGTGCGTGCGAGTGAGTGTGCGCGAGTCAGTGTGCACGCGTGAGTGTGTGTGTGTGTGTGTGTGTGTGTGTGTGTGTGTGTGTGTGTATACTTATGCTAGCAAATGTCTCCACAAGGATAGTAAAACCTGAAACTTGACAGGGGGCCGGCCTGCGGTCCCCACGAGGGAAAAAAGATTAAAAATAGTAAATGATGTTTATCTGAAAGTGTAACAGTGCAAACAGGTTTTCAGGTGGCTGGTTAGGGGATAGAGAATATCGTTTGGTCAGTATAAAAGTAATAGAAATCTATGGAGGTCCCCATTGGCCAGAAACAAACGTGTGTGTGTGTGTGTGTGTGTGTGTCAGGGGGAGAAGACTACTCGGAGTCACAAATCGCCAGCCACGCTATGCGCCCATCACTCAAAATGATCGCGGACGCTAGGCCATGATGCCGCTCCAGCCGCTCCACAACCACCAAACCCACAAGATCGCCTAGACAGCGTGGGCAAAACACAGGTCAAACAAGCAGAAAAAAACATTTCAAAAAATGTTTAGCAAAAAGAAATAAAAATCAAATTTAATAGAAATAAAATAATGGCTTCGCATTTCATGGCAACATTTATTATTTTTATTTAGTTTAACTAGATTTACTAAGTAACTAAAACTAAATCCAAGGAAATTAAATACACTAAAATTAAACACGCATCCTAACAAATTAATTTCCATTCATGAAGAAATGAATGAGATTTACTTTGAACAGACTCTATAGTCAATTATTAATCGCGTAGTATAGTATTATTGGTCTCTTCCATGATTATGGATTATCAAACGCCAATGACCGCACGATAGATAGCAGTAACAAGGAATAGTTCGCCGGGCTGGTCAGTTTTGACTTGTAGCCACTTGCTGCTATTGATCCGGGATAGAGGGGGTGTTTCGCTTATAATCTCGATTTCTTGTTGAGGGCAGCCTGCGCTGATCAGACTCACGGGCCAGCACATCCAGATCATCTCATCAGTGGCCAGTGTTACTAACAGCTTTCTTGGTGTTAAATGCTATACTGTCAGATTTGTTAAAAGACGCAGTGCGATGACTAGTTGCAAAAAGAAAAAGGCGTGTGATATTTTTTATTTTTCTTTCATCTATTAATATGTGATTTGTAGGAGTTTTTTCTGCTCAGTGGGAGGAGAGTACAAAATGAATCACGCACGCTTTTAGTGCTCGTTTACATTACTGGTATTTGAGCTATTATTTAACGCGTCTTAACTATTTTGTTTGAAATCGCTGTTGCCAGAGGAGGAACCCCAAGAGAGAACAGAGAAAAGGTAGTATGAGAGGATTTTTTCTCCACACGTATTATTTCTTATTTGGAGAGTTAAACAAGAGATATATTCAGACATTAGTTGCTAGTTGTCATATAGTATTTTTATTTTTTGTTTTCAGGAAATAAAGACTTAATTTGAACTTTCAACTAGAGTCACACATTTATCAAACTTCTCCGTCCCCATTTTTGTCCTTTTTGAACATTATTATTGTGTATTTTTATTCTATTTTTATTTTTTATATATTGTAAGTTAACGATAGTCAGATGTTATGTTTAAAATTCTTTCATTTGTGTGTTGCAGAAATTTCTTACAGCCTATCATGTGATCTTCGCTGTTTTTACTTGTTCCTGTTTATAAAAATTGCTTTTTTGTGTGTTTTTGAATCAACTTCTTCACAAAAATCAAAAAGATCTGTCATCATATGCCACTTTTCCAGATCTGTATTTTTCTTTCTACTGAACATAAAGAGAAGAGTGTTATATTCAAACAAGTTATCTCCCGCAGTATTTTTCCATAAACATTCTGCTTTTGCGTTTAGCAGAAGAAAGAAACTCATACAGGTTTGGAAACAACATGAGGGAGAGTAAATGCCGTGAATTTTATGTTTTCATGCGCCTTTGTGCCATCCCATGAAAATTAACTTTATCTGTTCTTCTGATTGCCTATTTAAATATCGATTATCTGTGCATACCCAGGTGAGTACGATACAGTAGTAAAACAGTGTTTTTGATGCAGTTTTTGACCCATTTTGTTTCCACTTCTTTTTCAAAACACATTTAAGGGCTGCTTTTCATTGCAATTTTGCCTCTGCATCTGTAGACTCAATTTTAAAGATTTTTCTGTAATAACACCAAATTTTACAGTTTTATTTTTCTGTAACTGAAGGTTTATTATTTCATTCATCGGTTTTTCATGTTTATTTAATTTTTAAACATAGTGAAAATGTTTATTTTCCGCCTGTTGACTGTATTTCGATTTATGGAGTGATTATTAGAAAATCCAGAATCTCTCTGAAAAAACCATAAATATCAAACAAAAAATATTAACCTGTTTTATCCAAATTTTGAATGTGAATTAGTGCATATTTAATCAGATTGAAATTATTTGTGAGCATAAACACTTCATTTCAGAAAACTGTAGTATAAAACAATATGTTTTAATGTATTGGCGATTAATCTACTCAGGTATGATGATTTTTATTATGTCTTATCTTTAAAACATTTTAACATATATAGATTCCTTGATCTATCAATAGTTAAGTTATAAGTGTCAAATTTTGAAACTGAGATTTATATTTTCTTGAAAAGCTGACAAATATCTTTCCATTCGATGTGGTACTTAGCTAGATAGATCATTTGGTTGAGATGCACTATTTGAAAATCTAATCTGAGGGTGTAAAAACATCAAATATTGAGAAAATCTCTTTTAAAGTTATCAAAATGAAGTTTTGGCAATGCATACATTAATCAAAAAATTAAGTTTTTGACATATTTTTATGGGAATTTTCAGACATTCTCATGGAACATGACGACATCTCTATTTTTGATATAAATGGATAATTTTGACTCCATATTAATACAGTTGACTATTATTACAATTGTGTTATTTTAAAGATTGAAGTGAATTAGGGTCATCATCAAAATGTCATTATCACTGGAATATCCAGTTAAGACATTTTGATGAAATATGTGACCCTGGAGCACAAAAGCAGTCTTAAGTAGCACAGGTATATTTGTAGCAATAGTCAACAATACATTGTATGGGTCAAAATTATCCATTTTTCTTTTATGTCAAAAATCATTAGGATATTAAGATCATGTTCCATGAAGATATTCTGTACATTTCCTACCGTAAATATATCAAAACTTAATTTTTGATTAGTAATATGCATTGCCAAGAACTTCATTTGAACAACTTTAAAGGAGATTTTCTCAATATTTTGATGTTTTTACACCCTCAGATTCCAGATTTTCAAATAGTTGCATCTCAGCCAAATATTGTCCTATCCTAACAAACCATACATCAATGGAAAGATTATTTATTCAGCTTTCAGAAGTATAAATCTCAGTTTCAAAAATTTGACACTTATGACTGGCTGTGTCGTCCAGGGTCACATATTACATGGTCAAAAAAATGTTTAAGGCAAGACACAACAGCTGTCAAAAATGTTAACTAATAAAAATCATCATACTTTTAGTAGATTAATCGCAGTACATTAAAACAATTGTTTTGTACTGCAAGTTTTCTGAAATGGTGTTTAATATGCAAATGAGGCACCATCTGATTAAATATGCACTAATTTGCATACATTTCCAGAGCACTGGATAAAGCAGGTTAATCATTTTTGTTTGATATTTATGGTTTTTCCAGAGGGGATTCTGGATTTCTCTTTTCATCACTCCATAAATCAGAAAATACAGTCAACAGACGGAAAACAAACACATTTTCACTATGTTTTTAGGAGTAAAATGTTGCATAAACCATTGAATGAAATATGAACAAACCTTCAGAATATACAGAAAAATAAAACTGTAAAGTTTGGTGTTCGTACAAGAAAAAAACTCTTTAAAGATTGAAATCTACAGATGCAAATAGATAAAGTGCAATGAAAGCAACCCTTAAATGTGTGTTTTGAAAAAAAGAGACATGATATGGAAGCAAAATAGATCAAAAACTGCATCAAAAAACACTGTTTTGCCTGTATCGTCTCACCTGAAACATGCACAGATGAATCGATGACATTAAGCTCAATAATTTGCAATCAGAGAACAGATAAAGTTAATTTGCATTTCATGGAGACATTAAACTTAAAGGCACATGAAAACATAAAAATTCTGACTTCATTTACTCTCCCTCATGTTGTTCCAAACCTGTATGAGTTTCTTTCTTCTGCTAAACACAAAAGCAGAATGTTTATGGAAAAAAATACTACGGGGACCAACAACTGTTTGGATACCAACACTCTTCTCTTGTGTTCAGTAGAAGAAAGAAACTCATACAGGTCTGGAACGAAGTGAGGGAGAGCATATGATGACAGAATGCTGATTTTTGGGTGAAGTGTCCCTTTAAGAGAGTTGATTCAAAGACACAAAGCCCAGTTTTACTAAACAGGGCAAATTAGCGCGAGAGCACAATTCCAAATCAGCGCTGATGGGTGTGGAAATTTCTGTGGTGATTTACTAACAACACACAAATTGAAGAACACAGACGCAACATCTCATTTACATATCGACCAACACAATATACCAAGCACAGCACAAATTATAGCAGTCGCAAATAAAGAATAAAGAAATAAAGAAGCCATAGTATGTTAAAAAGAACTGGGGGCAAAAAATGAAGGGTTGGAGAAGTTTTGATAGAGCTGGTATTGTGTGACTCCTAGTTGAAAGTTCAAGTCGTCTTTTATTTCCTGAAGCAAATTAAAAATAACATGACTTGGCAAACGATATGTCTGGATAATGTGTTCTTCTGGCATTCCAAATAAATTAATACGTGTGGAAAAATCCTCTCCTTCTACCCTTCTCTCTGTTCTCTGCGGTTCCTCCTCTGGCAACAATAACTGCAGCCGTTTCAAGAGCAAAATAGTTTAAGACATGCTTTTTTGGGCGTTAAATAATGGCTCAAATACCAGTAATGTGACGAGCACAAACGTTAGTAAATCTCGTTGCGTGATTCATTTTATTACTCTCCTCCCATATATTTAGCGTCTGAAAGAGAAACTCCTACAAATGCATATTCAATAAGGTCAGGCGCAAAAATAACTGTGTCCACGCCTTTTCAGCGCTAAATCATCACTGCACGTCTTTAGTAAATCTGACAGTACTATTTTAACACCAAAAGCTGTTAGTAACACTGGCCACTGACTCATAAGCTGATGAGATGTTGATCTGCGTGTGCTGACCGTGAGTGCTGTCAGATGACACTGGGCTGCCCTCTGTAAACAAGGGCGAGTTGTCCTTGGGCGCCCCCTCCTGGCCGGATCCGGCGGCGGATTCAGCGCTGCGTGAGACCTGCTGCAGAGTCTCGCTGACCAGCTGACGGGCCTGTTCACTGACCACTGCTGTCTGAAACGCCAGGGGCTTGGGCTTGATCAGGACCTGAGCACAACAACATTATTACAGATCATTAACGGTCATTACAGTCAGACTGCAGCGTTTGACCAATCATAATCATGGGAGACCAATGATACTATACTACACTAAACGGCTGCTGCATTTCTGATTAGTAATTGACTATAGAGTCTGTTCCAAAAGTAAAAATCTCATTCATTTTCTTCATAGTGGAATTAATTTGTTAGGATAACGTGTTTAGTTTTAGTGTATTTAGTTTCTTAGTTTAGTTTTAGTTACTTTAGTAAATCTAGTTAAACTAAATAAAAATAATAAATGTTGCCATGAAATGCAATACATTATTTTATTTCTATTAAATTTGATTTTATTTCTTTTAACAAAAACATTTTTTGAATGTTTTTTTCTGCTTGTTTGACCTGTGTTTTGCCCTGCTGTCCGTAGACGATCTTGGTGGGGATGATTTTGGTGGTTGTGGACGGCTGGACGCCGGCGCTAAGGCTCTTGGGCTGCGTCACGATCATTTTGGTGATGGGCCGTGACGCAGTGATGATGGCCGGTTTGGCTCCAGGAACGGCCTGCAGGGTCTTCTCCCCCTGACACACACACACACACACACACACACGTTTGTTTCTGTGAATTGTGGGGACTTTCCATAGATTTCTATTACTTTTATACTGACCAAACGATATTCTCTATCCCCTAACCCTAAACCCACCCCTTACAGAAAACCTGTTTGCACTGTTACACTTTCAGATAAACATCATTTACTATTTTTAATCTTTTTTTTTCCCTCGTGGGGACCGCAGGCCGGCCCCACAATGTCAAAAATTTCAGGTTTTACTATCCTTGTGGAGACATTTGCTAGCATAAGTATACACACACACACACACACACACACACACACACACACACACACACACAC
>JAFVLL020032171.1:0-33239 GCA_021397915.2 Tor tambroides | reverse complement strand
CTAATGATTTTTGGCATAAAAGAAAAATCGATAATTTTGACCCATACAATGTATTTTTGGCTATTGCTACAAATATACCTGTGCTACTTAAGACTAGTTTTGTGCTTCAGGGTCACATATATATATGTGTGTATATATATATATATATATATATATATGCATTCTCTATAAATCTGTGAATTAATAATTCATAATGCTTTATCATAAATACTCTTTTATGTAATTGACCCATATTATGGTTTGTTTAATGTTTGTGCAATAATCAGTACTTAGCACTTTTGGACAGATGTATAGTTCAGTCATGAAACTCTAGATAGCGCAGGCTGATGGGTTGTTAACGTAACTGATGATATTCAGAGAGTAATCGACTTGGCACAAGCTGATTGGTTCATGTTGCATATGCAGTCAATGAGTGTACTGACTCGCATTTATATGGCTGGCTAGCATTCACCTGAGTTTTTTTGTAGTGCGCTTTCAGAGTTTCTCTGAAACTCAACAGCCAGATAAGTAAAAGGTCTTCACTCTGATTTCAGTGCATTATTGTGTTTGTTAGATATACATTTTTAAACTAGAAAACATACAAGTTGTAGAACTACGCACAGGTTATTCGCGTGAGGAGTAATTACTAAGCACGCCTTGTTCATATAATAGTAGTAGCATTAGCAGCAGCAGCAGCAAGCAGCTTTCCTAGTTCATGTATGTGAGAATATAAAGTCAAGCATTGCAGATTTTAGAACAGTAAAGTGAATTGGGGATTACCTTATTTGCTCGAAATCTCCAATGCTTTTAATATCTTCTGTGGGCATTCATTTCTACATTAACTGCGAACGGATCACTTTCAGATGCACACCTCACTAGTGGGGTCGGTTCGCAGTTGGCGTTTCACAGTTGTTCAAAGTTTTACGTCAAGGTGAACCCATATAACGTCTTTCATAAACATCATACTGTCAACAGCCTTACCTATTTAACCATAACTTAATGAGCAACAGAAAATAATATACCCACTCATACGTGTAATCGTGCCGCATTGCAATGCACTTTAGAAGAGGGAGCGCTTATTTAAAGGGGCCACATCTCTATTTCACTCATTACCTTGGTTCAGCGATAGTGAAAAGTTTATTGTGAAAGTCGTGTTTAGTGATAGTTTAAAGATAATTAATGATGAATTGGTTTAAAATATAAAGATACTACTAATAATAAGTCGTTTCCAATCAGTAGCCCATGTACAATATAGCTAATAGTAGGACACTCTTAAACTGGAATTTACTATTTGTGTATTCATTTGGGCTTACAGCAATTATAGTACTTTCATGGAGTGTAGCAGCAGTATCATAGAATTCAGATTGCGTTATTAGCGAATTGTTAATAGCAGTATGAATAGTAAATCAAGTCAAATTTTTACTGTTGTTTATAGCAGCGGTAGCAGAAAGTATCTGGTTGCATGAAATTTCAGCGATAACGCATGGGGTAAGTCAGTCTTTAAAATTGAAATTTATTTTCTTTTATTACTTTATTTAACAGGGCATACAGAGATTTTGCGAACACTTCAAAGCAAAATAGGCATTATTTATTTGTATTTCATTGTTTAATAAAGACGCTTATAGTAATTATACTATACTATATACTATATATATACTATACTATATAGTACTTTCGTGTGCATAGCTAATCGGATTGCAATTTTTAGCGAATTAATAGCAGCAGAATGGCATAGCAACTTCAGATGCAGTGTTAAAAATAATATTAGCAGCAGTCTGCATAGCAACCAGTTGTTACTGCTAATATAGCAGGGGCAGCAGAAAGTACTTTTAGTTGCATGAAATTTCAGTGATAATACATGGATGGGCTACAGCATTCTAGTACTTTCATGGAGTGTAGCAGCAGTGTCCACAGAATTTCATATTGCGTTATTAGCGAATTATTAATAGCAGTATGCATAGCAAATCAAATTATGCGTTTAGTTACGGCAGCAGTAGGTAGACCGTAGTTTACATTTACATTTATTAATTTTGCAGATGCTTTTATCCAAAGCGACTTACAATTGCTGAAGTTTCAGTGACTAAAAATGGATGGTATGTGAACTCTTCCAAGCTAATAGGCATCATTTGCATTTTGTTTATTTAAAAGGGGCTTATAGCAATTCTAAGTACCTTTGTGCAGCTGTAGCAGCAGTATGCATAGCATTCAGATCGCATGTAGCGAATTTAATAGCAGCAGCATGCATAGCAAATTCATATGCAATGTTAGAAATAATATTAGCAGCAGGAAGTCATATTATTGTTGCTAATATAGCAGCAGCAGCAGAAAGTACTTTAGTTGCTTGAAATTTCAGTGATAATGCATGGGGCAAGTAACTCTTTAAAGTGAAAGGCATTTTATTTCTTTGCTTATTTAACAGGGCTTAGAGTAGATTTTGTGAACTCTTCAAAGCAAAATAGGCATTATTTGATTGCGTTTGCTTGTTAATAAAGATGCTTATAGCAATTCTATTCTTTTTTGCAGCTGTAGCAGCAGTATGCATAGCTATTCAGATCGCTAGTTTAGTGAATTTTAATAGCAGCAGCACGCATAGCAAAATTCAGACGCAATGTTAGAAATATTAGCAGCAGTCTGCATGGCAATCCAATTATCATTGTTGCTAATATAGCAGCGGCAGCAGAAAGTACATTTAGTTGCATGAAATTTCAGTGATAAGATAACACTTGGATGGTAGTGAACTTGTTGATGAAATAGGCATTTTATTACTTTGCTATTCAATTCAACAGGGTTTATATTCAATAAAAGAGCAGTAGCAATTCTATGCACTTTTGTGCAGCAGTATGCATAGCTATTCAGATCGCAATGTAGCGAATTTTATAGCATGCATAGCAAATTCAGATGCAAGGTTAGAAATAATATTAGAAGCAACATGCATAGCAAGTCAAATTCTTATTGTTCCTAATATAGGAGCGGCAGCAGAAAGACCTTTAGTTGCATAAAATTTTAGTGATAACTCATGGAGGGTAAATTATCTCTTTAAAGTGCAATAGGCATTTATTACTTTGCTTATTCAACAGGGCTTACAGCAGTTTTCGTGCAGCAGCAGTAGATTATGCTTAGCAAATTCTGATTAAATATTTCTACCGCAACAGCTCACGCAGTAAATTCCTTCTGCAACATTGTTAATATCTTTAACAGCAACAGCATGTATTTCAACTCAGTATTGAAATGTTAGTGAATATTATCAATAGCAGCAGTAGCAGAAGTTTTGTTGCATTGGCCGTATAGCACTGCATGCATTGTGGACAGCTTTACCTATCGTAACGGGTCTATTGATCTTTAAATGTTGTGCCGCTCGCGTCTGGCATAGACACCGTGTTAGAGTAAAATAGGCATTCGTCTAGTTACTTATATGCCTAATTAATGGAGCTCACATCAGTTCAGTTGCTTTGCGCAGTAGCAGCAGGCAATTGCGTAGGCAATTCAGTAATCAAGATTTTCTCAGCAGCAGCATGCACAGCACTTCTATGTTGCAAATTTTAATTTGGACACAATTAATATAAACAGCAGCAGCATGTACAGTAATCAGATTGCAATGTAGCAATAATATTACAGCATAGAATGCAAAGCAGACACTGCATTTAAATAAAGTTACTGTGGGGTTACTTTATCTATCTGGGGGTTACTTTATCTATCAGCCTACAGTGTGATACTTGTTTGTTAATGACACACATAGTGCACATTTCTACCTAGGTAAGTTTGAGCTATTGGCTCAGACACACATAGTTATTTAGGTCATTAGTTAAATAAACCTAAGGGTACATCACCCAGGTTCACATTGCTAAGCCACTAGTTAGTTTATCTGGGCTTCACTAGCCCAGAAACACATTCAACTCAGGTCACTAGCTTTAGCTATCTGTCAGCCGATCAGGTACACACATTAATAGTTCACTAGCATTAAGCCATTCGGCAAAGCCAGCCCAGGCTCACATAAATAGCAAACATGCGATCTCATGGCTCTCTGGAGCAGCAGCAGGGGGGGGGGGGGTTATCTTTTATATTTCTTCTGCCTTGTAGGGATTATTTTAAACATATTATTGTATAGCAACAGCATACATATTCATTTGTTTTGTTTTCTTCTTCCAGCTTTGTTGGGGGGTTATTTTATATGTTATTTGTGCAGCAGCAGTATGGCTTAAATACTCACAGCACCGTATCACCATATGCATTGGCAGTAGCAAGTTCCTGTACTTGCTTGCAGCAGCAGCAATAAACTACAACTACAGCAATAACCAACAGCAGCAGCAATTCAGCAGCAGCAGTGTAACAGATCTATTCCGCTAAGACCAAATACACTAACATTGTCATATCCATCACCATGCTAAATATTCAGAGAGTTGTCATGATTGAAATATCATACAGTGTGTAGGAACACATTTGCTATCATTTTGGGTGTTTTCTGTTCATGAGCATTTAGATCATTTAGGGCATTTAGTCTCTCAGTATCGAGACATTTGATGGTGGATTTCACAGTGCAATCCCTTATGTACATCATGATTTCAGTGCACACTGCCTTGTCTTGTGGAGCCTTTGCTATCTGCATAGAAAAATAATTCTGTCCATATGTTATTTGGCCTTCTGCAGGCCCTGGATTGATTGCAGGACGTTTTCCTGAAACATCATGAATATGCAGATATGATGAGTGTCTTTTCTTGACCTTGTTTGGTGGAAGGTAAAAGGGTTTGAATGGAATGCATTGAGGGAACAGCGAATATATGATACACTCCTGAGAACAGACCTTCCATGAGTCTCTGCTGCATAATGATATTGGTGAGATGCACATCAGTCTTAAATTACAATGCACATGGACAAGGTCAGCAAGACTGGAAACACTACGCCAGCAGCATCTCATGATGGTGACTGTTCACTTCAGTGTATAAAAAATAAAGTTCATGGAGCAGAAATAATGCTTGCTAACAGAGAGATATTAAAAATAAGTGTGTGTGCAGTCTGTCTCACATCATCTGCCTCACATGTGAATCAGTGTGTGTCTGTGGAGAGCTGAGCCGGGTTTTTCTAATGATCATCTTCAGAGTCTCATTAACAACACACACACAAACATTGAGTTTCCTGGCCGTGTACGTACTGTGCCAAAGAGTGACATGAGTGTGACTTTGTTTTCTGTATTTGTGTGTCTGTCTGCTCTGGAGATTGTGTGGAAATCAAATTCCCCTCCGAGCAGTGGCTGATTTCCCAACCGTCCACATAACACGTCTTTCTGTGTGTTTTTCCTCTGCTGAGAATAAGCAGCATAATGAGCATTTGAATGCTAATGAGCTGACTTCTGAGAATAGACAAAAACATACCATCACGCTTCTCTCCTGATTACTGCATGAATGATGAACTTTGATGTGTGTACTTCTTATGCTTTAAAAGACACCTCGTTTCTTCCACTTATTATGCAATGGCCAAAAAAAATATTTGGACAGTAACAGTTAGATACACTACCCACAGTTAGATACCTCAAGATACACTACCCAGACTTTACAAAGAAAACATCTGACAAAAAAATGATAAAACAATAGACTAAATGTCACTGTTTGTGGAACATGTTCATCGGACACCTGTATGAACTTCCTACAGCCATTAAAAATCACCAAAACGTCATTAAAATGTATTTAAATGCATGAGATACAAATTTCAATAGATTTCACTAGAAACGACAATAATATTTCAGTTTACCATAAATACTTGTCAGTATTTAGCAGAACACATATTTCAAAGAAAACAAAAGCAATTTTGAAAAGACAGTCCTACTTAAGTGGGTCAAAAAAGCACTCTGTTCAGCTAATTGCATTTAATATAAATTTAAACTATAATACATTTTTAATTGCATTTAACATGCAATTAAGTATCCAAAAAACATATTCGTAATGCACTATTCTTTTAAAGTGTTTTGTTTCTGTAATAACTATTCCTTTTAAAAATCTTGATTTGGTGCAGTGTTTGGAGCAACATCAACATACAGTATATTTATAAGCAATCAGACCTTTTTTAAATGCTGGTCCAAGCACTGAGACAAAAGCCCTAATGAGCAGAAAGGTTGGCAAAAAGCACACTGCATACTTCCATCTGAAATTGGGGATTAATGCTGGAGCGCTGGAGTGCTGAGACTGAACTGCTCATGATCTGCCTGAAATACCCACTGAACAGCTGCTTGCTATATAAAAAATATATTCACTCTTTTAAGCATGGTACTATAAAAATTAGCCTTTTCTTCAATTCCAGAAGAAAAAGAAGTGCGTAACATAAGTGCATTACCAAAATAAGTGCATATACTGTGTTTGTGGTAATTACTTATGCTACTAGCTAAATATTCTAGTTTCAAAAAGATTAAAATAAGACATAAAATGAGCACCTGGTGGGCAGGTGTGTGTTTTGTCAGGGTGAGATTGTAAGTGAGATATGCTGTTGTGATTGTGATGCTGCTGTGTTTGTTTGTCCTTTCTGTTTCTACAGCTCACAGTGAAGATCTGCAACCCCATAGAGAACAACACACCTTACACACACACACACACACACACACACACACTGAGCACAATGGCCTGTTTAATGTCACTTAGTATGTCTACACACGTAATGTTCATTGACTGAGTTTAAAAATATGACAAGCTCCAGTTTACTGCAAAAAACATTATGTGTCCATATTTTATTTTCTTTGTGAATCAGCACTTCTGTGTTGTTTTTGCTCATTGTCATGGCTGACTTACTGAATTTAATTGCCTTTCCTGAGAAGATGTGTGTAATTGCATTAGTAGAAAGTATGCTAGAAGAGCTCATGCTTTACTATTTGGACTTACTGAACAAAAAGAGACTCCCGTTTTCGGGAAAGTACATTCTTTTTATATAATGAAGAAACAAAAAACTGTTTGCATATATTTCCCTCCTCAAATAAATCATATTGTATATCAGACATCAGCATTGATGTAGTGTCTTGTTACATTGGGTTATTTGTTACCATAGCTGGTTACCACAATATAGACCATTCTTTCCTTGGATTGTCTGTTGTGAAATGTTCAGTAATGACAGAGACACTGAATGTTATGTTATGTTACACCTATGACAGTAAAAGTTCACTAAATGTGGCTGAACGTTTTTCATTGCATTATGGGATCACCTTACCCATGATGAATATATGAAATGTTTTAAGCCAGACTGAGATGTGTTAGAAAATTGTTATTTGCCAATTGGTGCCCAAAAAAGTGAAATACTTTAGGTATCATTGGTAGACATTCTTCAGGACCTTCTTGAGTATTCTCAACCTTCATATAACTAAAATAATCAATTTGGCCATTGCAACCACTATAACATGCTAATTTTGCCAACAGTTATTATATTTTGTACAGTTTTACCTTTTTGATTGGCTACAATGCAAACTAGTTGCATCATCAGTCTAACAGACAAATGTAAAAGCAATAAGCAGCAAATCAGTTGCACCTATACTGTATGAACCTTACTCACCTATTTAATATTCACAGACTGACCTGCTTTTTATGCCAGTTTAAGAGTCTTAAAAGCATCATAAAATCAATCGGTCTCAGGATCCCACAACAGGTTCAGATCTGTAACATTAATCAGAAATGAGCATCAAGCATTTATCAGAAATGCTAATACCCAAATAGGGTCACGTGTGTGTGTTCCTGTTTAGTTCCGTTTTTCCCTTATTTCATTTTGTTCCGGTTTTTCTCATTAGTTCATCATTAGTTAATCATTGTTAAGTCTTATCACCTGTGTTCATCTTGTTTGTTCATTAGTCTTCATGTCTTTATAAGCCTTTAGTTCTAGAGTCTCTGCGTCCAGTCTTAAAGTAACTTTCTGTTATTTGGAAACATTGTCTCACTGCTCGCTGTTATTAAAAGTCACTTTCGGACAATTCCAGATTCCTGTGTTCTCTGGAGAGACGTAACGTTACAAATAGAGTGAATATAGTTAGTTAAATCTTGTTCAACACCTGTAATATGTTACTTTCCCGGTTCTGTCAGTTCATCTTGTGCTGACGACTTTACAGTCTGGAAAGCTGTTAACAGAAGTGTAGCTGGTGTGAAGAATTTTCTTAAACAGGAACATATTTTGCATTCCACATAGACTTCTAAAGACAGCAGCACCTACGTTCACTTTACCTGCCAGTTTTTCCCTCTCTAGGCCAGTTGGATGAGGTACAATCTGGATGTCATCTCCTGTAGGTCAGGATGCCTGTAGCTTTTCAGAAATCATCCATTAGACCTGCAAGTTCATGCACATATGATCACTGCAAAAAATAATTTTCTTCCTTACTTACTTCCTTAGAATTAAGATGCATTTACTTAGATTATTTTTCTTACCCCATTGGCAGATATTTTTGTTTGTTTTAAGCAAAAACTAACAAAATTTATATATATTTTTTTTTTGGTTCAGAAAACAAGACATACTATCTTAAGTCATTTTACTTGTCAAATAAATGCATTCGGATTCAAGAATTTTAGATATTTATACTAGAAAACAAGACAAAAATACTAAGAAAAATCTTTTACTTTCTACTTTTTACAGATTACTCATCTTTTCACTGTATGTCACTATTATAATAGTGAAGCCATTAACAGAAACCGGTGTTACTAAAGTGTATTTCAAGGGTACAGTGCTTCTTATGACCTGTCTCCACAGTATGATCATCAGTCTGTCCTTCTGCACAGCCCATGTGTGACTAATTATTTTGAAGATGTTGGAAACAAAAAGGTTTTCCTCACACATCTGTCCCATAATCCCAGTGGTGTACGTGGTGAGGCCTTGGCAGGAGAGTAATCAACTGATCATATGACTAAAAAACAAATTTCCCCAGCTGCTTTACATTCAACCTGCAGGAGCAAAATATGACCTCACACACTCTATATGTTGCTTTCATCTCAGAGTGCTTGTGCTGTTCAAATTTCACATTATTAGTGCTCAAGTTGAGTACAATATCACTCCATTGTATTTGATCAGACTTGTGATTTTCACCTGGTAGACAATAAAAAATGTGAATTTCTTCTGCTTTTGATATTCCTCCCTCTGGTCTAGTTGTCATTTTTGATTAATTAGATTAATATTATGCTATATTTATAGGTCTAATGTTTATAAATGGCAGGTCAAAAGGTTTACTAGCTATTGCCATCCTTAGCAGAAGGCAAGATACCCTAGTAAAAAGTAATATTTTTAAAATGCATTTATTTCATCCTAAGTATCTATTAACATGACATATCGCTCGAGACTTACTGATATAAAAATTATTATTAAACTTTATTTGGAGTACTACTTGTGCAATATTTGGCCTGAAATGTGTTTTAATGTCACTACTGATGAGGATTACATGATCTTTGAATAATATCGGTCTTTAAATGCAAGATACTTAAAGTGTACCTAAAGTATAATTGCAATAGTTCTACTTTAGCACAATCAAATATACTTCAGTATATCTTTAGTTGGAATTTACTTGCACTATTAAAGTGCATTTAGTTCAAAATTAGTTGTTGCAGTTTAGCAGACTTTAAGTATACCGGTTTAGTATACCAAAAGTACAATTGCAGGGTATTTTTATAAAACGCACAAATATGTAAATGTATTTGTAGTATACTAAGCATGAAATGAATGTATTTCAAATAGTTTTTAGTATATTTATTTTTCACTAGGGTACTCTTTCATGAGTCCAAAACAGATTTTCATTTTAATTAGTTTTAGATTTATGTTCCAAACAGCGTGCATGAAACTACATCATATTCTGTACTATGATAATACAAATTTGTTGGGATAGATTAAATGATTTCAACATTTTTTACAGCTTATCTTAATACCTCATGGGGCCTGTAAATAAATAAATTTATATTCGATAAGTTAATTTTTTAAAATGTATTTCATTTAGTTAATTCAGTTTAAACAATTGTTGTTAAACCATATATAATTTTGCTGGGGTTTTTTTATATGAAGTACAGTATTTCTACATTGTCTAAATGGTTGTACCCTACCAGCACAGCAATGTTGTAATTTATGTAATTAGTAGTGTTCGTAATGATTTTCATAAAGCATTCTATAGATTTATCCTGTGGGTTATTATGGTCAGAAGCACATCAGCCAGTTCTCTTTCCAAGTAGGCACCTTGGTCATTACGTAGATAAGTAAAGTGACGCTGTCTTTCAAAAATGCTGATATTATTACTACTTCTTACAGAATGTTGAGAAATTAGAGACTAAAATGATGTGCCAGTGAAAGTAACAGTTGTGTTTTCTCTAACATCTGTAAACAGATGCTGAAGTGTGTTTAACAACTGTCTGAATTCATCATTCTTGT
Organism: Tor tambroides; assembly: GCA_021397915.2. Taxonomy (NCBI): domain Eukaryota; kingdom Metazoa; phylum Chordata; class Actinopteri; order Cypriniformes; family Cyprinidae; genus Tor; species Tor tambroides. Next base: position 22,904 of record JAFVLL020032171.1, on the reverse strand, counting down.
TTAAAAACGTAAAAAGGGTTTGCTGATGATGGCAGTGTATAACCTTTAGATACTATGCTTAATAGTGATTCTTCTATACAGGTTCATTAGAACAGGAAACACTTCCACTTCCAGTCACACCACACAAGAATGTCTTGGCATTTTGCACAGCCCGAAGGTGTGCTCTTTACACACATTACACAAGACCGCTATGAAACACACATTCGTTTCATGCTGGTTATGTTGAGTGAGATGTCAAACACGTGGTTACTTTGGTTACAGATAAACAGAAATCTCATCACATTACTGCAGACGTTGACTGGGCATGTGTGAAATGAATCAGGTAAACGCTGAGAAATTTCAGGGATGTTTGATATGACCTGCTGTTCACAGACCGCAGCACACTTCCTGCCACACCAGAACCAACATTTGAAGAACAACGCCAGCTTTGAGTTCTGCTATTGTAGGCTCTCTCTGGTGTTTAAGCAATAGTGTGTCATGATAGTGAGTACACTGAAAAAAAAAATTTGTAGGATTTACTTAAAAAATCTTCGTAACAATTTGCACTAACACATTTTAAGTAAATTTTACTGCTACTGCTCTGAACAATGTACTTACTATTGAACTTATTCATAAAATAAATAAAGTAAATATTACTTAATTATATATAATTTATTTCACACATAGAATTAAGCAAAATCTACTTACGTAATTAGGAAGCGAGAGAGAGAGAAAAGACACGGGCTCCAGTCGGGCCGAGGATACTGGTAAGCTGTCGGCCAAGGGCCGGCTATTGATAGTTTTCACGTGACGTCACACCCTTATAGGAACGCCCACTTGGCGGGCAAAACAAAGCTTTGCTCCACTGACCGCCAGCTATTTTTAAGCTGATTGCATCAAGTAATAATTTAGTAAAATGCAGATATGAAAAGGCGAGATTCAGTGAACACCTTATTGATGATGTATTTTTTGTACAGGCAAGAGGATGGAGCCAGAATATAAACACAATGTGCAAAGTTTCACATTATGAAGCCACATTATGGCTTCCCATAGAAAACCATTAGAAGGAAAACACTGAACCGTTAAGTGGACTGCGTTCATGTTCCCGGACTCATCTGCTTGCCTGTGTAAGCTATGCATCATTAATATGGTGAATACTGAATTTGATCTTTTAATATTACTGTTTCAAAATATATTAAAGCACTTTAAGTGTTTTTACAACGTTTTGTCGCACTGTTTATGATTGAAATATTGCTGCGGGTGCTTAATATGGATTGCAAATGGCCAAAACTTGCATTTTGTTCAGAAATACCTTTGTTTTATTCTTTTGAGAGGTGATCAAAATATTTGCGGCTCGGAAACAGATGAAAAATTTACATGCTTGTGCAGCAGTTCTATGGATGTTTTGCCCTCCAAGTCTTCGAGCCGGTCACATGACTGAAAACTATCAATAGGGCCTAGGTTTGGGCTGATTTCTGCATTTGGAAAAAAATGTTTTGAATCAGGGTTTTTTTTCTAATCAAATGACAAAATTTTTGAGTTGTATTGTGTTGTCATACATTGTGTCTTTGTGTTGTATTCATTTTTTTATTTTTTACATTTTACAGATTCCCCCAATCTCCCGCATGCCCAAAGTCTGTATACGAAACTGTATTATTATCATTATTATTATTATTATTATTATTATTATTATTGTTATTTATTAGCGTATTGTTGTTGTTATTATTATTATTATTTTAAAAAATGGTTTAATTGTTATTTAAACATGTTTTAATTAATACAAAGGAATGATAAAAGTGATAAATTTCTTAATTCATAGACATAATTTTCGCCATGTCATGGGCTCTGTATACGGGAATAAATGTGGTAAAAAAGGCCAGATAACAAATAAGTATGTGTGACTTGCTGAAATAGGCCTACATCAGCGAATTATTAAATGTAAGTTTCAAGCCTTTCATAATTTGTGACATTAATGTGACTATAGTGCGAAAATATGTTAGAACTAGGCCTAGCCTATAACACTCAAAAATAAGCCACCTTTTCAATCTTTTTATTTTTTATGGCATAATCCACACCTCCTAATGTAATGTAAATTGTAATCTAAACGCTCCAAGTTAATATCCTACTTTTTGTACGATTTCTAGTTTTTCATGTTGCAGTTTTAGCCTATTAATCTTGACTTCTCACAACTTATTTTGTTCAAGGTGTTTTTTTTTTTTTGTGAGTCAGAGTAAATTGTGACGCGAATGAACGTGCAGCCTTTTACACAGGACCAACGGCCAAGGTCAGGATTTTTCGCTCAAAAACTTTCATTAGCCTGTAGATCGAAATGAAAGCCCCTTAATACAACATAAGGAAATTGTGTAGTTTTAATGGTTTTCATAATGACTGTTTAATAGCCATAACATGCAGTAAGAGCCTTTGTGTAAATTTAACTCTTTTTTTTTCTTTCTTTTTTTTTTTTGATGTCTTAGGCTGCAGTCTACGACTATCCCACGTTTTGAAATTAACTTTCTAAAAATTAATTTTAAATAAATTTTCTAATGATTTTTAAGGATGTTATAATGTTATATTATAATGTTGTTGTTTTATTTCGTTATTTGATCTCCGTTTACAAAACAAAATATAATTCCAGTCAGTTTGCAAACTGTCCCTTTGCACCACCTGGCGGTAGTTTTGTGAACGACTTTAACACGCGACTGACTTGCAGTTAATGCTGTGGCCCTGCGGTGGTGGTACATGCGGCGGTAATAGGCATTTTGGTTGTCCACCTACTGTAAGTTAAGTAAATTTAACAAAGAAAATAAATAACTTTAGCTTGGCCAGTAAAAGTTTTACTTAGTCAAAGCTTACTATCATGTAGATGACCACATCTACATAATCATTAATGCAGCACTCATCCGAACACAGAAATTTCAATACTTGGTACACAATACACAATGACGGTAATTCTGTGGTTCATTTTTGAGTATGAATGTGCCATTTTGAGCAGAAAATTAACTCCAGATGCAACAAAATCTAATCTCAAGTAACTAAACCTAACAATGATAAAACAGTGTAAATACAGCAGGAAAACAAGAAAAAAATCAACAGTGCATGATGGGAACACCAGTATCAGAAAAGTTGTTTTTACTTAATTTTATAATGTTTATATTTACGCTTTAACTTCTACTAGCTTAAATTGAGTACCAATATAGAATTTACTTTGGTTTTTTTATTATTGTCTGAACTTGGCTAAATTTGTTTTTCTGTACTATTTACTTCACCACAGAATCATTTTTATCAGTGTACTACTATGTTTCAGTATCTTTTATCCGAATAAATGGGTTCTTTCTGGAAACTGAAAGTGACATTTCAACCAAAAGTCATCATTAACCCATTCTGAACCTAACTTTCTTTCTTCTGTGATACAGAAAAGGGAAAATTTTGAATAATGTTATGGTTGCTCTTTTTCAGAAGAATACAATTTAATGCTTGAAAGCTTAGGGCACTGACTTTTATGGTGCTTTTATTTTATAGAGCTTTTTTTTGAAGCTTCAATGCTTTAGCCCCTGTTTAATTGTAACTGTAATAAGAAGACAGATAGCATGAACTATATTACCCGGTAGCCTATCTCTGTTTCATTTGTGCTTAAATACTGAGTTTATGTCCTCGGCTAACATGCTTTGTGGCATGTGATCTAGTGTATGGCTTCAACTGACCTATATAGGACTTTAAGTGAACAGTTGTACTGTACATTGCAGATGTTGTATCATAACTTTTAAACCGTTGTTTGAAAGAAGAATGCTTTAAGATGTCAGACAGCCTGTGGCTTGAACACACAGCACTCAGAGTCACAGATGAACCTGCAGTATGATTCAGCAGTCTAACATCGGGAAAACTGTGTTTTTACATCTCAGATTAAAACTCATCTGAAAGAACAAAATGTACTTCAATATACTGTACCTACTCAGGTGGATTTTTCTCCCTGTTTGTTTGAGTAAAGGACATTGCTGGACCTGCATATCCTGCATATGAGGATATGCAGCACAGGAAAATGCTGGTCCAGCGGTTGCATTAGGAGAGGTGGCACGTTTGCACTGCAGCATGATGCAGTGTCTGTGCAGAGCTGGCATCTTTGGTTTCTTCCCACCAGCAAAAAAAAAAAAATGAAATGGAACCAAATCGATTCAGCAGTGCCCCTCAAAGTGCTCATGCAGACAAAGAGACCCTGAGCACTACTGCATTGCAGTGGATGCGCTGCAGTGGCCCCACACAGCTATTTTTAGGGAGCATTTATTTTAAGACTCACTGCGTCTTGCAGGTATTCTCACAGACAGTAACTACACTACATGGGACTAAGCCTGAAAACATTGCATTGGCGTAGTTGACATGAAATACTTTTTGGAACTTGAAATGACCTGTGTGACAATTTTCTAATCAGTTTATTGTTATTATACATGCAATTTTTATGAGCACATAGTAATTAAGAGGTACATGGAATATTTGTATTTTCAAGTATCGATTTGTCACACCACATGACCCTTAAACTAGGGGAAGTGCAAAGGTTTTTAAAAATGGTGAAAAACTTCTCCCTTTTACAGTACAGTTTAAAATTGTTTTTTTTTTATTATTATTATTACTTGCTTATTTTTAATTTGATTAAATTCTGATGCTCGAGTATTACAACTGAATTTAATTTTCTCTACTGCACAGCTATGCTATATTAATATGTTATATGTTTTTTATACTATTATAGTATATTAATATTTTGAGTTGGCCTTTATTTTTGCTTTTATTTTTCATTTTAATTTTGTTATGAGCTTTTGTCATTTTATTTGTTTTTGGACTTGTTTTTTTTATTATTTTTAAATTAAATTTTTGCTGGAGTAATTTTATTGCTTAAAATTATTTCAAACTTTTTAGAGCTGCTTAACAGCAGAATTATGTTGGCATCATTAAATCATTTTCTTGTTTATCCCTGTAAAGCTTCCTTGAAACAATCTGTATTTTATAAAGCACTATAAAATAAAGGCAACTTGACTTGACTTGACTTTTTATATTCATATTAGTTTTAAACTAAAATATTGATGGAAAGTCTATGGAAAGTCAAGTTATGTGTAAACTCTCCATTTTCAGATAGTCCTTCACCACCACCACTTCTGCAGTCACCACTTAACTAAATCTTGGGAATTTTCCTGGAAATTTCCTTCTTTTTGACCAGGTCAGTGTTCATTAACATGTAAAAAGACTCAAGTACAAGCATAAAGGTTACACAGCAGTCCAATTTTCCCTCCTCTCCTTTACTCATCACTCATGTTTATTTGTAGCATCTTCACTGTTTGCCGCCAGACTTTGCCTGCATTGAGATGTGCTCATACGTGAGTTGAATGAATTGGCTCACGTCTCTCACCTTGAAAAGACTCAAATGTACTCCTGCTGTTTTGCTGACAATTCCACTTTACCGAGGTGCCTGTCACTGAGAGCGGAGGATGCCAAAATGCCAATATGGTATGAATAGTGTCTATTTAAGATCTTGTCATTCTACTTACAGTCTTTTCATTTGGCGTTTTCTTTCAGGCGCTGACGGTCAGTCGTATGCAAATGCACATCACTTCTCCGGCCTCAGAAAACACTGAACGTTGTTGCGATGTGACAGATGATAAAATGTGCCTGATCACTAATGCTGCAGGTTTAATGGAAGTGAAAAACGGCAATTAGATTAACGGGACAAAAGTAATCTTTTACGCTGTCAATTATTCATGCAGCGCTGGTTGTCTCAAACATCAGCAGTTCGGATGGTAAAGACTGAATTACATTGAGCTCAAAGGCAGAATGTCTCCTGCTTCAGTGGTCACCTGATGGGGTCTGTGACCTACGAAACTAACTCGATTATCTGTCAGGATGAAGGCTGAGTTTTATTCTAATCTGCTCATCTTCATACCAGCAGCCTCAAAATATCCCCAACCTTCAGTGGCTGATGTCCTGTATTGACAGTGTAGAGGGAAGTCAGGATGGCTGGATGTGGCTACGCATTCCGGCCTGTAAATGAGAGTAACTTGATGTCAGAGGTGGTTAGAGAAGGATATCAGTATTTCCTGGGGGAATCGGTTTGGTCCTAAAAGCAGAAAATAGAGTCATTAGTATGTGAAGTCATGAAGTAACTTCAGGAGGTTCTCGGTCAGTCATGCAGGGAATCGTTGGAATTCACGGTTGGGTTGTCATCAGTCCCTTCCAGTTAATGGTGACAGATCCAGAAGGATTGCAGGTGTTTGTGTGTTTGTGTGTGTGTGTGTGTGTGTGTGTGTGTGTGTGTGTGTGTGTTTGTCACAGAAGGCCTGATGTCCAGAACATGTGTGCTCTTTTTTCCCTTTTGAAAAAGAAGTACAAGTTAGTATACTGTTAAAAAGTACTAACTGTGTGAACTGAATGTTATTTTTTTTTTGGAAAACTTAATTACATGTTATTTAGAATTAAAAGAAAAATGTAGTATAGTTTAAATTTTTATTAAATGCAAATAAATGTATGAAATATGATTAAAATACACAGACAAATTTTCCTCCCTACCCTAGTGAAAAATAAATATACTAAAATGTATTTGAAATATATTAATTTCATGCTAAGTATATTACAAATATATTTACATATTTATATTACCCTGCAATTTTACTTTTAGTAAACTAAACTGGTATACTTAGAGTCTGCTAAATTGGAACAACTCATTTTGTAGTGCTGAAGTCCAACTAAAGATACTGAAGTATATTTGATTGTGCTAAAGTTGAAATATTGCAAGTATACTTCAGGTACACTTTAAATATCTTGCATTTAAAGACTGATATTATTCAAAGATCATACAATCTTCATCAATAGTGACATCAATAGTAACATTTTTTTAAGCCTAAAAAATGTTAGGCTTAATATTAAGAAATGTGCATTGTGCACAAGTAGTATTCCAAATAAAGTTTCATTATAATTTTTTATATCAGTAAGGTTAATAGATTTGAACTAAGTATATTTTAAAAATGCATTTTAAACATGTTACTTTTTTACTAGAGTATTGTGACGTATATCTGAATGAAACGGCTTTTCACATAAGGAAACAATGTAGGGTGGGACTTGATTTTGTCTATCAGGAATTGATTGGATCATTTGATCGTTGTCGTCTGCTGTTGCTGGAATTTCATGTGAGTGACAGGTTGCTGGAGGGAAGAGGTTATTGCCCCATTGCCCCAATGTTCCACAAAAAAGTAAGAATTGTCCATTTAGATTTTATGGTGACTTCAAAAATGCACTAAAGTGTGCTAAGAAACAGTCAAGAAAGTGAACTCTATACCCTTAAGCGACCTTTTATTTTATATATTATCTAAAAGTACAATATTTAAAAATATGCCTTTAAGATTTGAAGTGGGCTACAAGTGCACATTCAATACAATTAAGCGAGTCGGCCAGGTTGTGACGACTTTGATTATTCAGTGCTGCATTGATGACGCATTAGAGACACAATGCCAGATGTGACGTGTACGGTGAGGTCGTGAGCTGGTGTAGAGGTGCTTATTTAAAAATGTTGATGAGCAGGGACTTTGCAGACTGGTGTGGCTGGAGGAAGTGCAGAGGAAGGCAGTAGATCCAAAGTGCTCAGGGAAACACTTTGTCATCCCAGTGATTATCGACACACAGGAGTGATGCGCTTTCATATATCCAAATATTATCGAAATGTTACAGGTACGGATTGATATTATTTGATGCTGTTCAGATTTCTAGAATTAGTTGAATTGGAAATTTGAAAAAATTCTGTGATTGCCAGAGCTTTTTTCATTTGAAACTGTCACATGCTTAAAACTAAATCATGGCATTGCATGATAGTGCTGCTTTGTAATTGGCTATATTTGAACAGAAACATAATTATTTGAATGTTGCTCGTCTTAGACTATGTGTAGGTGTGTAATGAAGTAGCTGTTTAATTGAAAAATATTATCATACCTGTGCACTCTCGTTCTTTTTTCAGTGAAATGCGATGAGTCTGCATTTATTTAGGTCTCAGTAGCCTGATGTTCATTGCTGGCCTTCTCCTACTCTTTTTATATTTAGCAGTTATTTTACGAAGGTCATTTGGATCATGCATGTCATGATCTTCAGCTCAGACCCTTGATCTTAGATCTTAGATTAGTGTTGTACCTCATTGCTGAGTTTCTGCAGTAAAACTGTTCCTTGCTAAGTGCACTTATGTGTTGTGTTGATCTGTGCAGCGGCCACCAGCACCACTCTCTCAGCCAAGACCTCCAGTCATGTGACGCGCTGCAGCGAGAGCGAGAGGAACTACTGCGTGAACGGCGGGGAATGCTTCACGCTGGAGGTCACGCCTGGCAACATCAGACGCCTCTGCAGGTACAGCTGCACATCCGCACGTGTTTAACACAGATATTTAGTCTGTCTGTCGCAGAGTCGTTCTACAGTGAGTGTGTTTTTCTGAAGTCATTTTAGCTGAGGTTTGATTCTCAGGCAGTGGCGTTTCCTCCAAGGACATGAGGGAGGTAATGCCTCCTCAAATGATTAAATGAGAAAATAAACACAGTACAAAATAAAACAATGCTAATATATAATTTAAAAAAGGCCCTGTCCAACAGTGACACAAGCTGTTGATATTGCAGTGAGAGGCAGTGTCTCTCTTGCCTCCTCTAAGCTCACTGGGTTTTAACTGAAAAAGCAAAGCATAAAGGTTTGGTGGGGGGTGATTGAGATTGAATGGGGAAAAGTCATGTGAGAGGAGGCAGTGCCTCCATAGTGCTATGATTGGCCTTTTACACTGTTCATGCAATAAATCCCGCCTCTGAATAGATTGTTCTGAATAGGGCTGGGCAATATGGCACAAAAATAAAAACTCGATTTTTCCAGAACGTTAGACCGATTCTCAATTTTGACTATTTTTAACCAGTCAGCTTGAAAATGTAACTACAACATGATTCAAGTAACTTTTTCTTTATTAACCCTCTAGTTAAAGAAAATTCTATTCCAAGTGCACCACACATGAAGTTGTCAACATAATGCAATTGTTAAACAAATCACTTGTTAAATATCTTTGCAGAAAAGATGCATGAAGTACAACTACATCTTGTATAAACTTGTCTTATGCATATTATATGTTCAGAAATAATACAAGGAAAATGCTTAAAAAATTCTCAAAAGTCAGGGTAATTCAGATTCAAAATGACTAAAGGTATAAAACCAGTAGACTATTATTAACTATAAATGTTCTGTAAAAACAATGAACAGCAGCTTTCAGCCTGTCACCATGATGCAAACATAAAATATCAGACATACAGTAGTTGTTTACAGGTTTTTTATTAGATTGTGCTGCTTTTCCATTGTTTTTTCTATGTGAACATGGACGCATTTGACTGTTGCACTCATGTCTCTTGCTGCTTTTAATGCATGAAATGGCATTCTAAAAAAACGTGACAAAACATTAAATTCAAATTAATCAATAAAATCGGAAAAATAACCCAGCCCTAGTTCTGAATGAGTAAATACAATGACGTTAATGGGAAGACTAACTACAAAGTAAGTAAACAACGTTATCACGTCAAAATAAAACTTGCAATGATGGCAAAATTAAAGATACATCTATGTGTCTGTGACCATTTTGACAACTGCCATATGTTTACCGAGCTTTGATGATCCGAAAATATGCTGGCTATTAACAATAACAGCTGAACATCAATTTACAAATAAAATAGACATGAAATCTGAAAGTTATGTGTTCTTATAGTTACTATTTTGGAATAAATGTAAAGATGCTTAAAAAACATGATTATTACATGATTACATATTACATTTGCAATATAAAAATACAAATTAAAATGGTATTGGCTATTGTTTTTGTTTGTTTGTTTGTTTTTTTGAAAGTGTAGGTAACATTTAATCACTTAACCTGAAAGATGTGGTAACTTTAAGCATAACTGGAACATTAATTTACATTGGATTAAAATAAAGCATTAAAGACAGTAAGGACTTTGCATCCTCATTTCAGATCACCATACTGCTAGCAAAGGTTTTTTAGTGTGCACAACACTGACAGCACACTCTGGGGTATTTATGCTCTTACTGTTCAATTCAGTTAATAAGCACAAACCTGAGTCAAGAGGAGCTTCTCTCTGTCTCTCTCTCTTTACTGTAAATGCAGTAGCAGACAGATGGCAGTGCTCCTCGGGGACTATAGATCTCTGAGCTTTCCATTTCAGCCATCCATCAGGGGCCACGTGACCCTTAACAAACATGTGGAATTAGTGCTAAGTCAAGTATCACTAGTCGTGATTTGATCAGACAAAAGTAAGTATTAATGTTCAGCGTGTGCTCCAGACATGAATGATGTGTCTTGTGGATAGGTGTGCTGCTAATTCATCAGACAACACTACACTACAATGAAACAGGAGAAAAAAATCCCATAAAGAACCCTTTTTCTGTCTGAGGACAGACGCAGATTAAAGGAGGAAGCCAAGACCTGAAGATCACAGGTGGACTTTCTTCATGTAGGACAGTAATAAAAACTATAAAAAATTCTTGAAAATCACTTTGCAACCACCCATAACAGCCCAGCATCAAAGCGACTTTTGGATGGCCAACCCCATTCACACTGTCTTCAGGGAATGCTAAAAATTTAGTTGTTGTTAACATTTCCTCTCATTGTCTTCTTGTTGTGTAAAAGCACTGATATACTCAATCCACTGCTGGAAATGGCCTTTAAATGAATATGCAAATATTAGGTGTGTAACGGTACACAAAAATGATGCTTTGGTATGTTTTCTTTATAGCGGGGGGAAAAGCTAAACATAAAATTGCTTTTTTTTTCATTTTATTAAATAGTGGTTTACTGAACAAATAATGGCTCTGTCTTTAAGTAAATCCAATTATAATTACAGTTTTCTTAAGGATAAAAATTCTGTCTCAGCTAAAGTTGTAAACTACATAAACTATTACTTGCACATTACTGTAATATTAAAGGTTACAACAACAGAGCCCATTCTGTTAAATTAATTTTTTAGTTATTTTTAGATATAATCAACACTCAGAAAAAAATATTTCTATGCAAATATGTAAATTGCACATAAGATAGTTTTACATTAATTTCTAAATCTTGTTCCTACTACAAATCCTACTACAATCCGTGCTGCTGCCTTAACAAAGTTGCTCATACTATCTCACATGCCATATCAAAGAGCATTATTTATTGTTTGAATTTCCAGATTAAATGTGTACCGAACTGAAAGACCGTCACTGAAAATTTTCAGTACGTATATATGTACTGTTACACCCCTAGTAAATACAGTGCTGTTCAAAAGTTTGGGATCAGTAAGATTTTTAATGTTTTTTAAAGAAGTTTCTTATGTTCATTAAGGCTGTATTTATTTGATCAAAACAATTTTGTGAAATATTATTGCAATTTCAGTTAATAGTTTTCTATTTTAATATACTTTAAAATGTAATTCATTGCTGTGATCAAAGCTGAATTTTCAGCATCGTTACTCCAGTCTTCAGTGTCACATGATGCTTTAGAAATCATTTTAATATGCTGATTTATAATCAGTGTTGGAAACAGTTGTGCTGCTTAATATTTTTTGGGACCTGTGATACTTTTTTCAGGATTCTTTGAAAAATAAAAAATAAAAAATAAAAATTTCTGTATTTTTTATCAAATAAATATAACCTTTATGAGCATAAGAGACTCCATTAAAAACATTAAAAATCTTACTGATCCCAAACTTTTGAATGGCAATCTATGTGCGGCACACTTTGCTCTGAATAACAAAATAAATGCTGAACAAAAATAATGACGGTGAGATGAACCAGAGAAGATTTCCACATTGAAGATGATGGAGCCCCAGAGCACAAACCTATTAAGTACTGTAATCACAACAGGCCAATGGTAGTTTAAAGTTGTTTACCAGCTGGAGCAAACCTTTTCAGAAAGTTTGTTCTGGAAAGCTGTTTCAAACTCCCGAAATGAACTTTTTTGGCCTGATTTAGTTTGAAATGACATCACACCAGTTCAATTTTTGATTTCATCTGAAGTATATGGAAGCCATCACTCTCTCTGCTGAGAAAGGCAGCTTCTCCAGCTGTTAAACTCCTTTCAGAAGCACAACTGGAGCTCTACGGCTGTGTTTGTGTGTGTAGCAGGTTTTCGAGTGCTCCCAGTGTGTCATATATATATATATATATATATATGAAGAGTTTATTTGCAAAAACAGATAACTCCAAATAACAGATAACTTAAGTTATTATTATTTAATCAAAACAACCCAACTGCAGCTTGACTGATATTAATTGGAAAGCAGAATAAAAAAACATGATTTTTTAATTTTTTTAAAAAAGGAGTTATCTGTTTTTGCAAATAAACTCTTCATACTGTATATATACTACCAGTAAAAAGTTCCAGTCAAGAGTTTTCAGCGTCATTACTTCAATGTTTAGTGTCACATGATCCTTCAGAAATCATTCTAATCTGCTGATTTGCTATTCAAGAAACATGTATAATTATTATTATCATTATTATTATTATCAATATTTAAAATAATTGAGTACATTTTTTTTCAGGATTCTTTGATGAATAGAAAGATCCAAATATCAGCATTTATCTGAAATAAAAAGCTTTCGTAACATTATACACTATACCATTCAAAAGCTTGGAGTCAGCTTTTTTTTCTCCCTCTGTGACAGAATGGAGAAAAAACCTTGTATGCAGACGACACTGTTATTTATATTTCAAATCCTCATTTAACTCAAATTCAAAATATGCTTCAATCAGATTTTAATGCTTTACAAGAGTGGCTCTATTCTAATAATTTACTTTTGAACAAAGGTAAATCTCATACCATGATCTTTGGTACAAAGCGTATGCTTAAATTAAAATCTAATAATTTAAAAATAATGTGTAATGATGGTACATACCTGCACAGAGTGGATCAAATAAAATATTTGGGTTTATGGCTGGATCCTGAACTTTCTTTTAAACCTCACATTGATTATATACTTCGTAAGGTTAATTTTGGAATCAGTGTATTGTATCGATCAAAAAAATGTTTTTCTTTTAATGTTCGAAAAAAACTTGCTTTGCAACTTATATTACCTTTCTTTGATTATGCTGATGTAGTTTACCAGAATACAACTAAAACTAATCTTTTGCTTCTTACTACAGCTTATAATAAGTTGTGCAGATTTGTTATTGGATGTTCTTATGATACACATCACTGTATTATGTATGATTTACTTAAATGGTTTCCACTCAATATCAGAAGGCATATTCACTGGTTGCAATTTATTTTCAAATGTATTAATTTTAACTATCCTAATTATTTACGTCAGAATTTGATATTATACTCTTCTTCATATAATTTAAGACATTCTGCAAATTATTTTTCTACTCCTTTAGTTAAGAAAGTGTTTGGGAAAAAGGCATTTAGGTTCAAGGCTCCAGCAGATTGGAATAATTTACCTTCAAATGTGCATTCTTTGACTTCTTTTTATTTGCTCAAAAAAGGATTGTTTTCCTGTTTTGAAATTTCTTGTAATTGCTTTAGATGATATGTTTATTTTATTCTATTTTGTTTTTTTATTTTTCTTATATGTGCTAGGTAATTTATAATTATAATTTTTTTATATATATAATTTTTTTTTTGTTTGTTTGTTAATATTGTAGTATGGTATTTTGTTTTGATTGTGGTGATTGTTGTTGCTGTTTGTTTTATGTTATGTTTTTCATTTTTGTGTAATAGGACCCCCTTGAAAACGAGATGATGCATCTCAAGGGGTTTATCCCAAATAAAACTTGTTGAAATGAAATGAAACCATGCTCAGTCGGGGGGCCACTTCTTCTCTGGCCAGGATATTATTGTTTATTTATTGTTTACATATTGTTTTAATTAAAATTTTAAATGTATAAACGTATTATATTTCTATTTTTATATTGTTGCAATTTCTAACAGCAGAAGAGACTTCTTTAAAAAAATATTAAAAATCTTACTGTTCAAAAACTTTTGACTGGTAGTATATATTAACGAGAAAATAGGTGAAATTAGCATATATTAGTGTAGCAGCAGAAGTCAATAGAAAGCAGCAGCTTCTATAAGTGACCTTCAACCTGTGAGTGTGTTTGTATGGTGTTGTTGTGTAATGTTGTGTTGTGATGTGTTGTGCTGTGTTCATCCTCTTTCTAACCCAGGTGCCTTCCAGGATACACAGGGAACCGCTGTCAAACCACAGACCCTGTGAGAGTCGTAGACCCCAAACGTATGTGCAGTCAGTGAACATCCCCTTCACCCCCAAACACACACACACGTCATCGCCGCTGTTTCTGCGCTGCCTCGCCACCTCCGCCATTCACAAAACATTCTCTCTGTCAGAGTTTGCCAGGCCGCCCATCTGTCCCGCAGTCAGATGTGGACAGGCGCATGATGGGCTGCTGTCTTCTCTGCCAACATTTGCACTAGAGATATTCATCAGTGTTCAGAGACCAGCCACGTTTAAACTGTTCATTGGCTCTCGGAAGCGGAGAGAAATAAGGCGGACGTTTGCGAGACGTTCAGCGGGCAACACCGGAGAAACGCGTGTGTGCGGGGGACTTTTGGGTGTCAAACTCACTTCCTGTCTTCCTCTCTTTTCTCTCTGTGACTTCTGTCTTTCCCTCTCAGGTGCCCCAATGAGTTTACTGGTGATCGCTGCCAAAACTACGTAATGGCCAGCTTCTACAGTACGTCTATTTCCTCTTCCTGTCTGTGCTTGGATTGGAGCATGCTCAGTCAGCGCTACCTCCTGTTGTTTTTGTGTTCTTGATGGACAAGTAGTCAGATCAGACAGTGATCTAGTTATTTTGGGGATTCTGTTTTATGTTTTCCACTACTTTTCTTTGCATGTTTAGCGTTTATTAATCTAGTTTTGTTCTGTTGGATGCTAGTTAGCTGACAGTGCTAGACAGCTTGACTTGTTAGTTATTAGGGGATGCCGGGTTTCTCTGTTTCACATCATCTTAGACTTAGACAGGAACAGACGTATCGAGCTCTGTCTGTGGACAAAATCACACCAACTGACTCATCATATGTTATGACAGTGACATCACTCTCAGCTCATCGACATGAGATGGATAATTACGTCCTGTAAACGTGCTGAGGGTCATTCTCAAGAAACACTGAACATTTGTGCTTGAAATCGTTCTCTTTGTTTCTATTAAAAACACTGCTGAATTCTTGAAAACCTTAAGTTTGGAACATTGTTGTTATTGTTTACTAAAATCCAAAACTATTAAAAATAACTTTCATTTGTTAAGATGAAATAAAATTAAATAGGAATATTACATGAAAAACATAAACCTAAAGAAACTTAGAAAAAAAATTAGAAATGTTGCATTAGTAACTATAGTAGCTAAAAATAAGTTTCATTTGAAGTACTTAAATTACTAAAACTAAATCTGAAATAAAAATAAATTAAATAATACTAAAATAACACTGGTTTACAATTCCCATATTTTAAAATTCATAATTGAAATATTATAATAGTAATAATAACAACAATAATAATGATAGTCTGTCATAATAACCCAGCATGGCATTTCTTCTTCCAAAAAATAAAGAAAAGAAAAGAAATTAATAATAATAATCATCATCAAATCTTTAAAATAATATAAGTTCAGTGTCCTGCACACAAATTGCACCTTTTCCTGAGAATGACCCTATTAAAGTTTTAAAGTGGCCTAAAACATAATTTCTTAAGTTAAGAAGCTTAAAGCACACTTTTCAGAGTCTCTGAAGCATATTTGACTGCTGAAACCCATCAGTACACCATGAACACTGTGAACCTTGCTTGAAAGTGACTTCAAATAGGACTTTTAGGGAGGTATTATGGAGCAGACAAAAAATCTCCATCGATTTATCCAAAGTGCTAAAAAATAGCTAAATTTACTTGAGATCAGCAGAGACAATCTATTCTCAGCTATTAATAGTGTTTGCTAATGTGTCCTTCATAGTATGACCTCCATCAGTACAGATGCTCTGGCTCAGTGTCCAAAGAGGTTTTATGACTGATAAACGACATGCAGGAAAGATCAGTGCTATCGGCCCTTTAACAGCACTTTATTATTAGGTCAGCATTCCAGTCAAACAATTGATGAGCAAGGGTGATTATTTGAAATATTCTAATTGGTCATTTTACATTTTTGTGATTGTAATGTCACTCCAGTTTATGGTTAGAGTGCCATTTTTATGCATTCTGCGTTTATAGCAAAGAGTGAGATTGTTTTTTTTGTGTCATTTAAATCATTTGATTGGAAATTGGTATGTGCATTTCTTGAGAACCTCGTTTTTTATTTCAAATTATATTTCTGGAACCTGAGGAATCAATTTGCTAGCATTATTTCTTTCAAACTTTGACTGGCTCAGGTATCAGACTAACAAGCAACAGCAGGTTTTCTTCTGCACGCTACAGATAGTTTAGGTGACCGAGATGTGCATGTGTTTAACAGTATGTTTATCTAAAACGTGCTGGCGTAATGACATAAATAACCGAGTCTGACTTTGTCCGTAGTGAATTGTTGAGGGTCGGTCTCAATGTGAGTGCAGTGACATCTGCATGTGCATGTCCTTGTGTCATGATGACAACCAACCATACGTGTCTGTATATAGAGATGCACATCGCTATATACGTGTGACAAACCATCCATGTATCTCTTAATGAATTCTAAAAGCATTAAATGATGCATATTCATGGTGGGTTTAAAGTAAAACAGAATAGGCTTGAATGATTTCTTTTCAAATATTTTGTGTGTCTGTGTGATCTGCCATGCTATACTCTACATGCTGAGATGATTTCAGGTGTTTTTGGAAGTGGTTTGAGGTGGTGTTTGTGTGCAGTCAGTCAGAGTTGACATCACCGCTCAACTGTTTTTTGTTTGTTTGTGTTTTGCTTTCTTTTCATCACCTTGTCTGCCTTGGCAGAACATCTTGGGATTGAATTTATGGGTATGAATCGTTCTTTCCTCCTAGTTTGCAGATTCATAGGTCTAGAAGCTTGAGCCTGTTTCCTTCAACTTCAGCTGGTTTCCTTTTGCTCATGAAGGGATCAAACAGCCATAACAAGATGATTGGAGATTGATATCATTATTATTCTTTATTATATTAATGTACTGGACGTCAGATGGCCACTCAGAGCCACTCTGCAGGTTTCTAGGGTTTTAGGCAAGAAAGTGGATAGCCGCTCCAAAGCATGTGATGTGCAGGGGGGTATTAGTCTGCATGGTAGGAAGGATGTTGTTAATTATTCAAGAAGACCTCTGATATCTTCCATTCAAGGCAGATATGTAAATATATGTGTGCTCTCTTACACACACACACACACACACACACACACACAGAGAGAGAGAGAGAGAGAGAGAGAGAGAGAGAGAGGCAGCTAAAATTCACACACAGTTCAGCGGTGCAGAAGAGAAGCCGTACTGCAGTAGTTATGCTGTGTTTAGATCCCTTCAGCTTTGCTTTGCCCTCTATTCATGCATCCCTCTATCTTCAGCATGGCATCGCATTCCTCACCTTCTACCATGTTTTCTCACATTTTTCTGTTTCTTCCTCAGTGTTTTATCAATGTCTGTTTGTAGTGATTGCCATTGTGTTGTGTGCATCAAGAATATGCTATAATTAGAGATTAAAGATCTAAATCAAATGGGTGGTAGTGTTTGCTCACAGGCTTCAATAACTTTATTGTGACAGGAACATACAGTATTCTGTGGCATAAAGACCCTGTGAAGTCAAAAATAATCAAAATGATCTTTTTTGCAGAGAAAATGGCCCAAAAATATTGCTGACACCATATTGCATTCAGGGGCATGTACAGTTTTTTTGTCCAATCAAATGCTCTTTAGATTGAGAATGCCCTGCCACCTTATACAGGGCTGTCTAAACCTGTTCTTGCAGGACCACCTTCCTGCAGAGTTAAATTCTGCAGCAAAGTGGCCCTCCACAAGCGGAATTGCACACCCCTTGACTATTGCAAACAGCAAATGGATGTCATGTAAACTAAACCCTATTTAAGAAATTTGCTATGACCTATGTCAAACTTACGACAGCATTTTAGAGTTAAAAAAATTTAAAATATAAAAAATTCCGAGATTAAAGCTGTAATATTTCGAGAATAAAGTAAAAATATTTTGAGAATAAAGTTGAAATTATGAGAAATAAACTCAAAATATTTCAAGAATAAAGTCTAAATATTTCAAGAATAAAGTAGAAATTACGAAAATAAAGTCAAAATATTTTTAGAATAAAGTTGAATTTATGAGAATAAAGTTGAAATCTTTTGAGAATAAAGTCAAAATGACAAGAATAAATCCAAATATTTCGAGAATAAAGTTGAAATTATGAGAATAGAGTTGAAATGTTTTGAGAATAAAGTCAAAATTACGAGAATAGAGTTGAAATATTTCAAGAATAAAGTCAAAGGGCCAGGTTTACTAAACAGGGCAAGTTAGGGTTAGAGTGCAATTCCATAAAAGCGGCGATGGGAGGGGAAAATTCTGTGTGTGATTTACTGACAATGTGAACATTAAAGAACATAGACGCAGCCAGATCATTTCCATAATGACCAGTGCAATCTACTAAGAGCAGTGCAAATTACCGCCTGCTTTAAGATATGCTTTTTTGGGCGTTAAATAATGGCTCAAATAAAAGTAATCATTTTAATACTCTCCTCCCGTAAATTTTGCATCTGAAAGGGAAACTCCTACAAATGCATATTCAGTAAGGTCAGGTGCAAAAATAACTGTCCTCGCCTTTTTAGCGCTAATTCTTAACTGTGTGTTTATAGTAAATCCAGACAGTACTATTTTAACACCAAAAGAATATTTGCGCTAACACAAGCTGTTAGTAAATCTGGCCCTAAATGTTTCAAGAATAATTAAATAATAAAATTTTCACGCAACATTAAAGAGAGTGAAAAATACATGATTGTAAGACAAATTGTTTGGATTTCACTATAAAACTGACAGAATTTGAAAGCTGAGACTTTGGAATTTCTGCCGGTGATCCCAATCCAGGACATTTGCAATGCTTAATAGGCTATAGAATATACTCTCAAAATATTATAACTTTAATCTCATAATTGCTACAATTAATTCTCATAATTTTGACTTTATTCTCAAAATATTTCGACTTTATTCTCATAATTTCGACTTTTTTCTCAAAATATTACAACTTTAATCTCGTAATCTTAGATTTTTTTTGAATTTAGATTAAAAAAATTTAAATCTTTTTTAATTTTTTAACGTGGCACTAAAAGGCCAATCGTACAAACTGTACGTCAACACAGGACGTACAATTCATGCTTTGCCATGTAACAAAGCCATTTTCAGCCATTCAGCTGTGTTACCAAACTGTGAGTTTGCACCACTACTAGTTCATGACTTTTTATTAAAGCCTTTAGCATCCATATCGATTGACCACTCACAAAAATATGAATCAAAACAGACTAACAAATGAACAATATGAAAAAAGAACCCAACTTGCTGAAGGCTTTGATAAATTCAGTCTGTCAGTGTTGTGATTAAACCTCATAATGAAATGAGTGAAATGCATGACTGAGTGTTGAAGACATCCCAGAGGCCTCAGGCCCTGCAAAGTTTGTATTTCATGTAATTGTGATGACAAGATGATTCTGAACTGACCTTGAATTAACAAGTCTCCTCCCCTCCCCTCTCAGCAAAACTACATCCTGAGATCAATAAGCATCTGTGTGTCCCAGTAGCAGTAAACCCTGTCTAATGAAACGCTCCAGTGTCACTGGAAACATACATGTGTTGCTAGCTTCTGTTCTTACTTGGAAATCTGTTGACATAACATAGTTATTATTATAAAAAAATATTCCAAGTAAGAATGTGACTGAGATGTGTGTGATGTGTGTATGTTTCACCTGGAAGCTTCAAAAGCAGTCTGTCCTCTCTTCCAGAAGCTGAGGAGCTCTATCAGAAACGCGTTTTGACTATAACAGGCATCTGCATCGCTCTTCTAGTTGTTGGCATCATGTGTGTGGTGGCTTACTGCAAAACAAAGTAATTCACTTTTTGAAATGTCTTAGTTTGTACTAATGTTTTACTCAAAAACTAAAATGAGCCATATAAATTATTGATAGTCGTTGAAAGTGATCTCCTGCAGTCTAAGAGCTGTTCATGTTTTTGTGCATGTAGGAAACAGAGGAAAAAGCTGCATGATCGTTTGCGGCAGAGTTTACGAGAGCGAAATGCTGCAGCCAAAGGCCCTCAACACCCCCACCCTCCACCCGAAAACCTGCAGCTGGTCAATGTGAGTATTGTCACTGCACAGACCCTCAGCATCTGCAACATCATGTAGATATAATAAAACCATGCAGTAATGATGCCAGAGGGAAATGTTTAGTATAGGGACCAATTCCCCCTATTAAGTAGTTGCTTAATAGCAAGCCTATTATTAAAATATTGGCTGTTTATTAGTACTTATAAGGCACATATTCTGCATGACCATCCCTAATCCTACCCAATACCTAAACTTAACAACTTGCTTACTTTTAATGAGCAGCAAATTAGAAGTTTATTAAGGCAAAAGTCATAGTCAATGGTTTGCTAATAGTGAGAATTGGATATTTTTAATCCTGTGCAATGCAGTTTGAAACCGTTTTGAGATAAGTTGTCAGAAAAAAATGATGCCATTTATTTAAGGTTAGTGGTCACCAAGTATTGTAACAATCACCTAAAAAACACTATTAAATTATGTAAGAACAGTTAAAGTTAAACATGTTAAACAAGTGTATAACATGCTAATAGAAAAACAGTGGTAAAACAGTCGACTTTTGTCTGATTTCAGCATTACATGCCGAAAAATACCATCCCTCCTCATGTGCACATGATGGACAAAGAAGTGGAAACATCTCTCTCTACAAATGAGTTTATTTCGTCAACACATCCATCCACTGCTGTCACTCACTCCTCCAGCCAGTGGTACAGTACAATCCCACATAACAACATTATACATGCAAGATTACTACAGTAGCTGGAAAATGAAATGTCAGTCAAATTAATTCCTATTTGTATCACACTTCTAACAATACACACTGCTGCAAAGCAGCTTTACAGGAAATTATGTTGTAACATGTTTATACTGTGTCTTTAATGTCTTTAACATTTGGTGAATATCTGTTAAAGTCCGTGTAAACTCAATATTAAATGTGTGTTCTGAGTTTGTCAAACCACAGAAAAATGTTTTATTAACCACTCAGCCAAATTTGAATGATAAAAAACCCCAGCAAGTTAATAAAATAAGGTATCAAAATCTTGGGGGAAAAAAGCAGTATTCTCTGCTCTCAAACGCTGAGGGCGTTGTCAGCTGGCGGCGCTGAAACCACGCCCACTCGCGGAAAGCTGCCGTCTCTCTCAACTGCCAAATACCGCTACAAGCTGAATGGATGCTGAAAGGAGACCGAGCGGTTTTGTAAATAATCGCAACCAGGTAATATGCATTTATGTGACGAAGGCATAGCTAGTAAGCAAACTGTAGACTGAAACAACTAACGTTTATGACAGTGACTCGCGATTGAGCAGCGAACCAATGATGCTAATGCGCTCTAGTTAATTGTGTTTGACTTGCAGAGGCGCTGCGCAGAACGAACGGTGTATGATGACAAAGTACCACGAGAGCGATTCGAAAGCATAATAAGGAGTCATCTGCTCTTTATAGACCCTTTTCCTGTTAGTAAACATTGTGACGTTTTTCTGTGGGCGGAGCTTAGGTGGTGGTAGAAAAATCCCACTAACTGCTTCACTAGCTAGCTATGAAGTCTGTTAGCTTATTTTTTAACAATAACTGGAGAAATTCTGATTTTACCTGCATATGTAAGGTCACTCACTCTCTGGGACCGCGATTGTTATTTGAAAAGGTTAACGTTAACGGACGAAACAGATTGGTCGACCCTTACACGCTTTTACTCAAAGGATGGTCGATCTGACAGGATTCCCTCCGGTTGAGTGACTCACTAACGTGTATAGTAAAGACAAACTCACCGTGTCTATCTAGTCATGAAGACGTGTTATTTCAGTTTCAGCAGGCAACTATATTTTTACAGCTACATTATTATTCCAGCCACAATTACTCATAACAATGTATATACAATTACAAATGATTAAACATAAATCCTCAGTTTGTTGTTTTACACATGCACACAGATATTATTTCATACACGACATAGAATGGACAAAAAATTGCTATTGTTGAGTTAAATCGAGTTATAAAGGACGAAATACGAAATATAAAGTTGCATTTGCGAGAAAAAAAAGTCTCAAAAAAGAACAAAATAGGCAAAATAGGTAACATTAAATGTAAAATGTTATAGGTTTAAATAGTATTTCATGCTGTTACTGTAAGGCAAATATAATATGTTCCCAAATGAACTGCATATGTGAATATTATGTAGACCAATTGTTTAAATCAAATTCATGCTTTAAAAGTAGATTAATCATAGCAGGTTTACCTTCATGGTAACACTTTACAATACGGTGACACTAATATGCATTAATTCATGCTTAACAAATGCACAGATAATCATGACTTAATGTATAACTCATGAAGAACTAAACCATTCATTAACAATTACTGCATCAGCAACAAATGAACCTTCTATATGATTCATAGATTAAGTAATCAATAAATTGTTATTAGTTAAATGTGTCGTAATGTATTAATTACATAATAACTTATTTAATTAACTAATGAAGTTAATTACCACATTGGGTCGAAGCCATGCCTTTAAACTTCCAGTTGTCTGCTTTAATTAATCATTACCTAATGATTTGCTTGGGTATCATTATGGTGTGACTTTACTTGTTGAGGCAAATGACTAACTAACTAATTCTAAATCTATAACCACAATGACATATTACTTAACAACTA
>JAFVLL020032167.1:0-12090 GCA_021397915.2 Tor tambroides | reverse complement strand
ACACTTCCCGCAGATAAGAATTTCATTACCAGGAACCAGAGACATGTCAGAACACACTGAGCATTTGGGTTCTTCCCCAGGGACACCAGCTGTGCGAGAGAGCGAGAGAATAAAGCTTCAGTTACCTCGTCACAAAGCAGTAATACCACACTGTCACACACACATCTCATAGGACACACTAACATATCAAACAAAATATCTGCTTTCTAGCTTGCTGATGAATTATAGCTGCTACTTTTGAAATGAAAAATCCCAGATGCATATTCCACTCAACCTCTTACCATGCTGTATGTCTTTCCAAAGCACCCAGAACTTGGAGTTGTCTTCAAACGTCACAAAGCAACTCTGTTTTGAGGGGCTCACCTATCGGGAAATGGAATAAGGAATGTATGCATTGTGAAGGACAAACATAAACTGTAAATAACATCAATATATATTTGGCAAATAAATTATTCATATGTCTAGAGCATGCTATCAGATCATGAACATATCTTGTATGTTTCCTCCTAGGACCCAGCAATTCATTTTTGTCCTCTGTAGGGGACTGATTTTTTTTGGCAATTTTAAATGGCATGGTTTTATATATCTGGTGTATCTTAAAGTGGACATCCTGGGCTTTCAAAGCACAGGATGATTTTCTTTTGCAAGAAAGACATGTCCCTTTTTTAATAATGTCCTTTGTAAGGTACATCATTAGGGTTGGGTATCGTTTGAATTAGATCGATTCCGATTCTGTTTATCGATTCCCAGTTTCGATTCCAATGTGATTAAATAATGATATCAAACATTTAATCCTGTGTCTCTTTTTTGCAAACCATTTATTGGAGCTGAATACAATGAACAAAAATCATAAGGCTACATAAAAACTGGACTCTTTAAGAGCTGTTTGTGTGCAAAATAGAACTGCATGATTCTGGATAAAAAGAGTTTTTTGTTTTATGTTTTTTTCCCCAATGGAAGTTGTGGTTGTCTCAGGATTCTGAAGAAAAAAATATTAGACAACTAAACAAAATCACATGTAATTTATGAATGACTCACTCAAGATGTACTTGTTTCATTACTGGATGAATCAGCGTTCTTGAACGAATCTCTTGTAGGATTCTTGTATTATTTTAATCGCTACCGTACACATCAGAGTTTATATCTGAACTATAAACTTTTATCCCAGTACTTCTGTGATTTTAATGTTTGTAACTCAGAAATAATGATACTGTGGGGTTGAAAAGACTGTGAAGCTGTTTCATTCATGACAGATGACAGCTGCTCTCTTCAGGTCAGCGGCAGCACGAACGCAGATTTAAATGTTCAAATCACACTGGTGTGATCGTACGCTGCACAGACGAAAGTGATCACAACATTGATCGCACAGGTAAAAGGTTGAGGAATGAAACAGACGAATCATTGTAATTTAGGAATAGAATCACGCTGGTGTTTGAATCATGTTCGCGATCTTTAACGATGTATTAAATTAATGTCATGTTGGTGGTGACACTTCTCTTGCAACATGTTTAGCTATCACAGATATTATACTTAGCTTTTTGGCTTCTGATCGCAAATGTAGCCAAACTTTGGAGCGCTTAGATTAGCAAGCAAGGTCCTGGCAGATCGCTAGGTCCGGTCCTCACAGATGAAGAAGAAAAAAAAGTGCATAGGAAACGATAGGCGGAATTGAAATTTTAATTTGACAACAAGTATCCGATTCTGGAATCGGAATCGATTTTCGATTCCCAACCCTACACATCATGTCTTTTCACCTTGAACAGAGTAAAAATGAACAATATTCCAATTAAATATGACATTTGGCAATGTGACACAAGTAAATGTTCTTATAACTATACTATTTTTTTCATTAATAGTTGCCACTCAAAATATGTTAATACAAAAAATGCACACAAAGTCATTTTTTACACAAATTATGAAATAAATCAGAAAGCAAATATTATATACAAAAATATTATTAATAACATTTGAGAGGCTATGTGTCAAATCTGATTCATCTATGATTCATCTATGTTCCAAAAAAATAAATAAATAAATACAATTTGGGAATAGTTCAGCCAGAAAAGAAAATTTCCAGAAAATGTACTGACCCTGAGGCTACCCAATATTTAGAAAAGTTTGATTCCTCATAAGAACAGATTTGGAGACACTTAGCATTACGTCACTTGCTCACCAATGGATCCTCTGCAGTGAATAGGTGCCATCAGAATGAGAGTCCAAACAGCTGATAAAAACATCACAATAATCCACAAGTAATCCAAATGACCCCGTTCCATCAGTTTATGTCTTGTCAAGAGGAAAGATGCATGTTTGTAAGCAATAAGGGGGCAGTCGTGGCCTAATGGTTAGAGAGTCGGGCTTGTAACCGAAAGGTTGCCCGTTCGATTCTCGCACCGGCAGGAATTGAAGGTGGGGATTGTGAATGAACAGCATTCTCACCACCTTTGATACCACGACTGAGGTGCCCTTGAGCAAGGCACCGAACCCAGCCCACCGCTCCGGGCGTGTGTGTGTGTGCGTGCATGCGCATTTGTTCACTACTCACTGCTGTGTGTGTGCACTTGGATGGGTTAAACGCAGAGCACCAATTTCGAGTATAGGTCACCATACTTGACGATACATCACATTATATTTTTTTTTATTTTTTATTATTATAAATCCATCATTAAGGTGTTTTAACTTCAAAGCATCGCTTCTGGCCAAAATCCATAATAACATTTCCTCCAGTGAAAAAGTCCATTCCCTGCTGTCCTCTCACATCAAAATCCATCAAAATATTTGTTTAGAACAGTTTTGGACAGTTTTCACTTGTAAACAGTGCTTGATATATTACTCTCCTGATTCAGACGAGACCAGCGTTTTACTGGAGGAAGCAATATTATGGATAGAGGAATTGTATTTTAGCCGGAAGGCACAGTTTGAAGTTCAAATGTCTTAATGATGGATTTGTTTATTACAAATACCTGTTATTTGATGAACTGGAGTTGTGTGGATTGCAAGTGATGTAATGCAAAATTTCTCCAAATCTGTTCGGATTAAGAAACAAACTCATGATCTCTGTCTTGGATGGCCTGAGGGTAAATACATTTTCAGCAAATTTAAATTTTTGGGTATACCATACCTTTAATGCTCAAAGCACTATAACAACTTAATTCCAATGCTTCATGTTGCCATGCCCCAGGAGGATAAACAATGTGTGTAATAAAACAGAGATGTTCTGTGCATTCAGTTCAGGTGTATATAAACCTCTGCAGTATCAGTAACTCACTCTCTGGATCTTGCCCAGGTAGTAAAGGCCGTCAGACCAGCGGCACAGCACGTACTGGCCCACAGTCAAGTTGGTCTCCTGGTCGCTGCAGGTTTTCTCTCTCTTGGGAAGCAGGTGCTTGGGTTCTAAAGGTTCCGACCCGACTGTCAGATATCCGTCCCGACAGGCCGATTCCAACATGCTGACAAAATAAGACACCTACACTTCCTGTAAGCAAAGTAAGAACAAACAAATCGTATATAATATGCAGATTACACCAAGTTTATCACATGTGATATTTCCCAGTATAATTATTAGCATAATGTTTCACACAAACACACTCTTTTGGAATTCGTAGGTGTTTTTCTATGTAAAAATGGTTTAAATATAAAAACCTTAGTGACCACATAATTATCTCTATATAAAAACTCCCATAGAAACCAAGGTAAAGATGATATAATAAAGGGTTTTGCCCACTGGTCAGTTCAGTTGCATATATAAATAAGCACTCAGAAAAGCAAAAAAAGTAAGTTTGTCTATTTCTCTCCCAGATGTTTTATAGTCTAAATTAACCCAACAGATATTTACAGATGGAAAAAGGTTTTAAGGATTTATATGTGCAATTAATCGATAAGCATAAATGCAGAGCACCATCCATCTAAAGACACGGCTCATTTAGCATAATTAGGGCTTTAAAAACATGACAGTCATCTAGTTCTCAGGGAAAATCATTGGAATCAACACAGGGGATAGTTGCAGCTTTGTCCACTCATTAATGTGATAGTAAAAATAGTGTTAGTTTTTCCCAAAGCTTTTTGTCTTACACAGCCCCTTCAATAATGCTCAAGTACCCACCAGTAATCTGTCCTTCTAACTCTCATTATAATTATACCAGCTAGCAAAATAATTAATATTGTTATTACTTATAAGTTTTTAATGTATTTTTCTTGATTACCGAAGTCTTGTGACGTTCAAGGACTGACTACATGCCATGAGCAAATAGAATTCGATTATCGGCTGTGAAGACGCAATATGATTGGCTGCACATACTTAAGAACACGCCTCCTTTAATAAACGATTCAGAATTTCGAGTCTGCATGAGACTCGAAGCAGTATTCAATGAAACATCTCAAAATAAGAAAGACATTTCTAAAAACAACTTGATAAGTTACAGACTACAACACAATTGAGGTCGCTTTTTCAAAATTCTTCAGCCTGTCACGGCTTGATAAAACATGGACGAAACAATATATAGCCTACCTGTTTTGCTGATGCTTAAACGCTCCTTCTGGAGCCTCGTAAAAGATTTCGTCGATATGAATTTATAAATAAAGGACAATGAGAGTCGTAAACGATGTCGGTTGAGTTGAGTGATTCAATGAATCGTAATTTGTCGCCACCTAATGGCATAGCGAGTAATCTCAGTGAAACAATGTGAACAAATCTTTAAATTGAACAGATTCAAAAGATTCAAATCCGTGAATTCGCTAGTATCAAATATATTCTAGTAGGAGTGTCATACAAACAAATGTAGTATAAAAGCTGTACACATTACACACATTTTAGTTAATTATGTAAAAATTATGAGATTAATTCGTTGTTTTATTTATCTATTCAATTTATGAAGTTTATAGGTTTAAATGTTTTGTAGATTCAACAAAGTTGGTCCTATCCATAAAGCCCCTGGTTAGGAATCTCTCAAAGGGATCCAGGTAAGCAAGTATGTAGCCTACTGTATGTGCATGATGGTTTTGACAACCCTGCAGGAATTCTGTAGAACTGCAGATAGATTCGTCCAACCACAACAGTGCACATGGGGAATATTGCCTGACTCAATCTCAACCCTGATGAGTTAAAAAGGGAGCAGAGAAACAGAGCTGGTTGACTCATCGTCAGGATGTGAACTTCAGACTTACTGATCTCGGCCAGTTTTCTTCTGCTACCATGCACCAGACCCCTTACACAAGTATTCAAATGAATCGAAACCAGGCGGCCGAGAATCACACGGTCTTCAACTGTACTCTTAACTATAAGAATAAAACATGCGTGCTTTTTCTCTGCGTGACAGAAATCTGTTGCATCGACTGTAAAAGTACGCACGCCTGCATAATAAGTCACTTTACGGCCATGCCCACTTCTCAAGAGTCTATCAATTCAGTTGCTTATATAAATCATAGCCGCTACAAATCTTGGCACGGACTCTCTCCCCATTTGAAGACATGCAACATCATCAGGGCATGCTGGAAAACTTGCGCACTAGCAAAACTTCTCTCAGGGACTCAGACAAGTTGTCACGCTCAAAACACACAATTACTCTTTCCTATGCACGATTAAGTTCGTCAGATCAGTGCAGCTGTGAGTGTTACGCACTACAATGCTGCAGATTTTGAATCGGGTCACATTCAAACACATCTCGCGCTGAGATTACCGCTTTGATTTCTCTCCAATCCCGCGGGTAAAACGCGCCAAAAGTGCAGCTATTCCTCCTCTGGCAGCCCGAAATCCCATTCGCGATGTGTAAGAGAGTTTCTGGTGTTTTTACAGCTCAAGCTGCGCAGAAATGCAGTCAGTGAACGTCGCCATTTTTTCACCTTTTCCCGCGAATCATTTACGTTTTGCTTATGTAATTAACATAACCCGATCATCATCATCATCCGCGTACAGGAAGTACAGCAGCAGCGCTCTCGAGGAGGGGCTACAGAAGCACTGCTCCAATGACAAAAAGACATTAAATGCTCTGATAATACAGCATGACAGGGGGAAAAGACTGCCAGTCATGTTGAGTATGAAAGCGACCAACTGACAGTGTACACGAGATTTATCCATAGATAGATAGAAAGATAGAAATTATAGAATAAATTTAATATAGATAGATAGATAGATAGATAGACATATACTACAACAGACAGATAGACAGACAGACAGACAGATAGATAGATAGACATATACTACAACAGACAGGCAGACAGATAGATAGATAGATACTACAACAGATAGATAGATAGATAGATAGACATACTACAACAGACAGATACATAGACAGACAGACAGATAGATAGATAGATAGATAGATAGATAGATACTACAACAGACAGATAGATAGTACAACAGATAGATAGACAGATAGATAGATACTACAACAGACAGATAGATAGATAGATAGATAGATAGATAGATAGATAGATGATAGACATATACTACAACAGACAGACAGATAGATAGATAGATAGATAGATAGATAGATAGATAGATAGATAACTACAACAGACAGATAGATAGATAGATAGATAGATAGATAGATAGATACTACAACAGACAGATAGATAGATAAATAGATAGATATTAAAATTCTATAGTTATATAAAGATAGATAGATAGATAGATAGATAGATACTATTAATTGTCAGTTTTACTGTTTGAATCTACATTACTGATACTTTGAGCATGTAAAGTTTGTTAGTGTTATTATAAAAAGTGTAATGGTTTTGATGAGCGGATGTGAGAGATGTGACAGAGAGTGAGCCATCAGCATATATGTTTTCAGCTTCAGTAAGGTTTGCCGGCAGTGCAACTGTCACAATGCAGTTACATTTTTAACACATAACAGGTCATACTTGCTGGCATAACAGTAATATTCTTAGATTTCTATGAAATTTGGACATTGTGATTCAGGCAGACATCACAAGGTCATAGCAAGCTGACTAAATGAAAAAATTTTATGTTGCAGAACAAAACCACCATACGGGTCTATGACTACCACATGAATAATTGTATTTAGTTAACTTATTTGATGCAGGGTGTTGATTTGTACACATTGTACAAAGTGAACCTTTCAACTGCAAGAAACCACCTGTTCTTTTCTCTTCTCTCATTCTGCTTTAAGAGTTTTTTTGTGAACATTTGATTGTGTTTCAAACAAGAGGGGAAAGTAGCTGGAGTTTTTCTCCAAAGTTGGGTGCCAGTAGTTACTTTCAGGACTTTTAAAAAAATGCTTACTAGCCGAACTGGGTTTTTTTGTGTGTGTGTGTGTGTGTGTGTGTGTGGTTTTTTTTTTTTTGCATACATTCCTGTAAGTGTTAACATGAAGGTAATGTGTTGCAGAATGCAAGGTGGAAAAATATTGCCACAGCTACAAATGTTATACTTTTTATGAATACATTAAGTTTAACCTCATTAAAATGAGGCACAGTAGCCACTACATGCATATAATGTGTTGATTCAGCAAAATTTCCACTGTGTATATAAAAGGAAATAACAGTTCATAGTGAAACATAGTGAAAATACATGTATAAAAATGCAAAATAAAAATTCATGAGCCAACTTTTTTCAATCCATATTTGATAAGGATTTATGCTACAAAATTCAACAAAATAAATATACAATTACAGAAATAACGTATATAAGAGACAAATCCATCATTAAGGCATTTTCACTTTAAACTGTCGCTTCTGGCCAAAATATTCCATAACAACACTTCCTGCAGTGATAAAACCAATTCTCTGTTGTTCTCTCACATCAAAGTCCACCAAAATTTGTTTAAAGCTGTTTTGGACTGTAAACGGTGCTTGATCTGTGTATATTTCTTTCAACTTTGTCACTGGAGAAAGCAATGGATAGAGGACACATATTTTAGTCAAAAGCAATGAAGTCTTGATGGATTTGTTTCTTATAAACATGCAGCTTTTTGCTTCACAAGACATTAGTTTATGGACTGGAATGGAGTGGATTACTGCGATAGATTATTGTGATGTTTTTATCAGCTCTCATTCTGATGGCACCCATTCACTGCAGAGGATCCACGCTAATGCCAAATTTCTCCAAATCTGTTCGGATGAAGAAGCAAACTCATCTATGTCTTGGAGGGCCTGAGGGTGAGTACAATTATTGAGTGAACTATTTCTTTCAATTAAAATCCTAAATGCAAATAATATTGATTGTTCTAAATTTTAAAGAGATAAATCACATCAGCATAATTTATCTGCAATGTTGAGACATGTACTAAGCAGATAAACTATGCTATGAGGAAACACAAAACAAGGTAGTAAACACATTTTATTTGTTACATATAAAATATGAAAACTGTCAGAATGACGTTTAAAGTCCGTAATAAATAAAACAGCAATATATCCAAAAGAACACAAGAAAGAATCAATGTTTAAAACATTAAGAGCCAGGTGTCAATCTAAAAATATTCTTTTATTCATGTACCCAAAGAACCAAAATGCAACCGAGACAAAACTCTTCAACTTTTCAGTTCATAAATATTTCTGGGTTTGTTTCTCTGCACTCCATATTCATTTTGTCCGGATCCAGAATTTTTATGCTCCCTTAGGAATCCAGTCCTCCTTAACAGCCAGGCCTTCATGCTTCAGGAGGAGGTGTCCACCACGCACTTGATATAGATGGTGTCATCCTTGCAGTAGGCGTGCTTAGGCGACCCCAATTTCCCCAGAGGGAAGAACAGGGGGCACCCGCTGGCCACATTCATCTCTGAGAGGGGGCGGTGGAAAGACACCGAGGAGAGGTCAGGACGGAAAGCGTCGATGACGTGCTCCCTCTGGTTCTGATCTATGAGAAAGAACGTGACCTGCCAGACACGTGCAGAAGATGTCAGCGGAAGGTCACGGAAAACGCTGATGGCACATGATTGAGGAGCCAAAGCTGGTTCGTTACAACAGGAGCCACTATTAGAGGGGTCATATCATACATTAATTATTTAATTCTTTGTCCTGAGGTGCACTTAGTAGGTTTTTGGCACCATAAACAGCACCATTTTACATTCTCTCTAGCACTTTGAATGTAATTGACCTGCTTTTTGCTGCATTGTCTTTAATAATTCTATCTAAATGCTTTCTGCAATGTGAAATTTAGAGTTTTTAATGTTTTAAGCCACCTTATCCTTCAATAGCAGAATCATAAAGCAATCTACACTAAAATGTGCCACTCAAACTGCTAGAATCAGACTGAAAGGCTTTTTTTTTTTTAATGTGGCTCAAAAAGTATTACCAACTATAAAACAGGACTTTTCTGATTTTCTGATGTATATCTTCAAATTAGGTGTACCAAACACGCACACATGAGATGGTAATACCCTTCAGTGCTCTCTTCTGAGTGCTCACTTCAAGTGATCAGCTCTCTTGAGAAGAACATAATGATGCTCATTTTACAATGATAATCACTGCAAGACAGAAGCAGGAGAGTTTCACATGTGAACAGCATTTTAATCAATTGGGACTTAGGGACAGTGTTATGTTAGTATTATTTATGTACTATTATAGTATTTACTAATATTATGAATTAGCTTTTATTTTTATAAGGTTTAATAATTTAGTGATTTTTACTAGAATTTTGAAATGATCTATTTAGCTTTCATTTATTTTTATTTAGTTGTAGTCATTTAATACTTATTTTATTTCAGTTAGTTGTCAAGGCAATATTTCTAATTTAAGTTTTTAAGTTTAAGTTTTTCTATCTATATTTTATTTATGTATTTATATGTTTTATTTGAGCTTTATTTTAATTACATATATTTGAATAGTTTAGTTATAGTTAATAATATGAATCTGGATAAGATACATAGGTTTTTGAGGAAAATGTTCAAAAATAAAACAAAATTGCCAGCTACTGCAAGTAATGCAGTTATCAATTTGGATTCATTATTCTAAACTCAGAATTCAAATTTGAACAAACTGGGAAGCCGCTGGACTGGGAAGAACATTTTGAGTTCATCATTTACATCTGAGTTCAGCTGAAGTATAATTTCATAATACATCAAAGCTTTTTTTATTTCAAAAGATCAAGGATAATTTGATTCCTCATGATATGACTCCTTTAATGTATGAATCCACAATGTAAGCGTCATTAGCAAAGAGACAACACAGACGTGCATAAAATGATTGATTGGTTCACTGATTGACAGTTTGATTATAGCGTTTTACCTTGTGTCTGAACGGCCATAAAAGAATGGGGTCGTATTCTCCTTTCATTATAACAAAGAAAAGAGAGATGTGCGTTCCCTTTCCAACCCCATCTCCGTTCAAGTAGAGTCGCATGCACACTTTAAATCCATACCTGGCGGTGTAGAAAGCTGAAAAACACAACGCATTGTCATTTTTATGTGAAGCGTGATGGGCTTTAGTTCAAACTCTTAAAAATAGCAGCCGATAACCAGAGAGCTCCTTTCATCTCGAAAATCAAATGCGTGGCTTCCTTTTTCTGACTGTTGTATTGGAAGAACAGTTATTCTGATATCCTGTTCTGTAATGACGTGAAAGAAAACAAGTCAATGAAATTACCTTCAGTTGTTCTCTTTCAGTCGTTCTCTTTCTCGGTCTTGCTGTCTATTATGGTTGTGTTCATGCAGACACATCACTCCTGGGCAAACAACCCCATCTCAGCCTTTATAACTGCTTCACATTTGCTTTTTTCGCTTTCCTTTTTGCTGGTACCAACTCAATTTTTAGCACTGGTCTTATGAATGAGCATCGATTCTACTTCAATATATGAGAACAACTAACATTCATTCACCACAGCTCTCCTGATGAGTCCAGTCCAATGCATTAAAGTATTCAGTGCTGGCAAAACTGTTTTGCTTTGGCACAAAAGTGATTGCCAAAAATATATTGATTACGTCAAACTGAAACTGCAAATGGAACATGCTTAGAAAAATAAGGCCCAGGGGACTGAGATTTTTCTGAATCACAAGGTGGATGTAGGCCTGTTCCCCACACAAACTGTCATATGATTTAGAATATAATGCACAGATCATATGGGCAGCCATTTATCTTGGTTACATGTAAAACAACAGCCTGACATGCAGCACAACTAGTGTAGCCCCAGTTCCTGAAAAAATGATTCCTTTAAACCAGTTCTTTTTATTGAACCAAAAACACACAGCGCGTCCAGTGTAGTTTGATTCACAAACAAATGATTCTTATGAACCAGTTCTTTTAATGAATCCCTCTAGAAGACTCACTTACTCAGGAATAACCATTTGAATCTGTCTGATGGATCTATTGCTCAATGAACTCACTGAATTCTTTAGGGTGTTTACTGAATCAACAAAGTCAGCATTATCTTTTAGTGCTGGAATATGTTATTAAGATTATATATATTTGAAAGAATCCTTCTGTCTTGATATAGATAGAAAGAGAGAGAGAGAGAGAGAGAGAGAGAGAGATAGATAACAATGTATCGATTTCCTATGTATCTATCTATGTTATCTGTATTATTTTTGCAATGTATCAAGAATGTTTCTTTCAAACAAATATAAACTATATTATCTTGTCTTGGAACATTATTAGATAGATAGATAGATAGATAGATAGATATTTTGTATATATTTTATACATTTTTAAAGAAACCTGGATGATGAATGAACAGTATATACACACCTATATATGTGTGTATGTATATATATACACATAATATATATTGAATATAGCCTATTTAACCTAAAAATCTAATCTATAGAATGTTATGTAGAATCTGTCTTATCTATATTATTTTTGTAACACACCAAGACTATAAATATCAGAAACAAACAATAATTATAGATATACTGTATATATATACAGTGTATATTATACGCTGTGTGTGTATATATATATATATATATATATATATATATATATATATTTATTAGGGGTGTCCCCGAATAGTCGACGATTCGATGCTTCGATTCGAGGAGCCTGTTTCGACTCCCAATCTCACAGTCGAATATTCGCGGGGTGTTATGATCATGCCATGTTGGCTATATGGGGGTGCTCAGTGTCTGATTTCACATAGAACTACCGGTTTTCTCCGAATAAGTTAATATACAGCCTATTAAGATAATGCTGTAA
>JAFVLL020032166.1:0-30798 GCA_021397915.2 Tor tambroides | reverse complement strand
CCACTATATATATATATATATATATATATATATATATATATACATATATATACACACACACACGCTGCCCTCCAAAAGTTTGGAAACACCCTAGAAAAGTGGGGTTTTGGAAAATATTGGCATGAATCCTTTTTAATTTGTGAAAATTTTGCACTGATAAGGGACTACGAACACATTTTATTACATAAACAGTTCATACATGGAAAAAACTTAAATTTTCGATTCATCAAAATATCCACCATTAGCAGCTATTACAGCTCTGCATAATCTGGGCATCCGAGCTGTCAGTTTATTTAAACATTGACTTGATACTGTATATTACTTCTGAAGGATTACCCAAAGATGATTCACACTGGACACTTCTTACGGACATCACGGTCCAGTATCTCCCATAGTAGCTCAATTGGGTTGAGGTCGGGTGATTGTGGAGGCCATTCCATGACAAACATGATGCCAGCTGACTGTTTCCTCTCCAAATAGGATTTGCACAGCTTGGAAGTGTGATATCGTCCACAACCACTCTTTGCCAGGGGTGTTTCCAAACTTTTGGAGGGCAGTGTATATAAAATTAATTCTTTATTTAACAGTATTTACAAGGGAATGTTTGAGTAAATAAGAAATAAAACAACAAATATGATTTTGAATCTGAGTAATTTATTATTTATTAAAATATTTGAGTCAATAATATGAACCCATACATCCACGGCGATATCGGCACATAATATGAGGGTTAAAAAGGGGAAATGTTATTCGCATCTAGTCATAACAGACTGCATAAATTTGTATTTTTGTCTTATTTTGACTCAAAATACAGAATTGTCCCAAACAGAATTGTGTTCTATAGACACACAGAGATTTTAAGATGTCATATTTTTGTTTTGTTTTGTCAACATAGATTGCACTGTAACAAAATTTAAAACATGATTGTTGAAATTAAGTGAATTACATTTGAAATATGTGTTTATTTGAGCAATCATAATTTTCCACTTAAGTAAACATCTTAAGGTAACATGTGAATGTCAAAATGACACGAGAACTGTGTTGAATACGTTAGCACAGCTATTGAGGAAACAACACTGTGTCATAGTTGTACCAACATTGTGTTTTCTTTGTAGCTTCACAGTTTGCATCTGATGCTGGAATGTGAAGTAAAATAGCTCTGTAATTTATTAATAAATGTGAAACTAATGAAGAAAAATCCAGACAAAGGCCTTCGTCTTTGCTTTAATTTGTGCAGAAATGATCGTTTAAGTACAGAAAACGAGTGCTATGCCTGTAAAGATGAAGGAGAAGGCCTCAAATTCCATCTTTTATTTTAACTCAGTTACCCACATAATTCCTCCTGAGGCGAGCCCTCAGCCAGTCCTGTTGCTACCTGTTTTTCTAAGAGAAGTGATGACATGTAAAACCACTGACAGAGGCCTCTTTCATACCACATATGTTCTGTTCCCTAAGGGTCATTACAGGCAGTCACATACACACACGGGACATGTAGAAATCATAGTTGCATAAGATGAGTCTTCTGATTATGTAATAACAGTTATATTGTATAGAAATACAGGAATAAGTCAAAAATAAGACATTTTCCATCACGTGCATGTGACCATCCCCAGTTAACATGATCACCAGTTGATCCATAACACTGGTCTCATTCATCTATCAACACAACCTTACACAACACATACAATGAATGAAAGTCAAGTCATAAAACAATGCTGATGGACACTTAAAGGGATAGTTCACACAGAAAATGAAAATTACCCCATGATTTACTCACTCTCAAGGCATCCTTGGTGTATATGACTTTCTTCTTTCAGATGAATTCAATAGAGCCAGGACATTTTTTTTAATATAACTCCTTTCATGATTTTTTATGGCAGTGAATGGCTAACACATACTCACTCACTCTATATAGTGCAGTCTATTTTATTGATACCAAAAGAAGATGTTTTCTTTCATAAAATACACATGGTTAACATGGAAGACAAGGGAACATTACAATTACATTACATTACATTGTCAGATTTTGTTACTTTGAATAAACCTGTTAGGAACTTGAGATCTGCTGACAAACAACTGCTCCAGGTACCACGGTCCCGACTTAAGTGAAAAGCGGATCGGGCCTTTTCGATTGCCGGTCCTCGGCTATGGAATAATCTACCTCTAGCTATTCGTGCTGCCCCCTCTGTGTTCGCTTTTAAAACGGCTTTGAAGAAGCATTTTTAATCTGATTTAGGAGAGACGTAATGTATGGTTTCTGTTTTAAGATGTTGTGTATGTCATTGGTTTTTCTGGAATGCATTGTACAGCACTTTGGGCTGCTCTGAAGAAAATAAACTAAACTAAAGTAAACTAACCACATACACTAATCTGTGACAGTGGGACACGTATTCATTTTCCCAACAGTTACAAGTTTAAACAAAATATTTACAAGTAAAAAGCAACACTGTCTTGCAAGACAAGCCTCCATTTAAAGGAACAGAATGTAGACATACAGTGGAATGAACAAACATGCCCATGTATGTACGTATGTATGTATGTATAAGGTTAAGAGGAATGTCTCTCTATTTCTTGTTAGACTCCTTGCCATTGAGCTGCATTTCACATTCAGACAACAATTTACACCATCAAGCAACTGCAAAAAGTAAGTTTACTTGAAAATCCTGTGAATTTGAAATATTTTCAGATTAATGGATATCGAGGGATTATATTAATTGATAATGATGTATTTTAACGTGATTATGGAATAAAAATGAATAATGGTTGATGTGTTAAATTTTGTTGAACATTTGAGTTTAACATTATTTTAAAAGCCTTTTAACATGTTATGTTTGTTTTAAAAAGGAGCAAATTGTGTTGTTGGATGTACAGCAGCTGAAGCAAGAAAGAGTATATAAGGAAACACCATCTTTGCCAGAGCATCTCCAGAGAGAAATACAGTATTAGAATATATTTTAAAAATAAACTTTTATGAAATATACTGCATGAAAAGCAGTAATTCTATCTTTTAATTATGTGTTTATGTTTTCAGAAATAACAATAAACTCAAGGCAAGATACGGAGGAACAGCATGGAAGAGCCACCTCGTAAGTATTGGGTATATCATGCATCATTTGTTTATTTATCCATCCATTCATCGGTTTTATTTACAGTATGTGATTATGCATTTTCTGATAAATGAAGAGTTTAAATGCAAAAGTCTCTAATTGCCATCTGAAATGTTCTTGTAATATGAGTATTTTTATCAGGCTCTTATATTTCCCATACAGAAGTCACATAGATTGAAATATGTTTAATAAATATATTTAAATATCTTAAATTCAAATAGAAGACAATATATTTTTGTACAATATATGTATATATATTTTGAAATTTATATAAAAATATATTTAAATATTTGATTTTGGCTGCTTTTTAATATTTTTCACATATTAAATATATGTAGATATATGCTTATCAGAAATATTTAAATATATATATTTTCTTTATATGTAAATATAGTAATTTGCAATATATGTCCATATATTAATTTCTAATATTTGTTAACATACTACATTTCTGTACAGAAAAATATATTTTATACAATATATGTAAATATATTTTGAAATATATATTAAAAATATATTTAAATATTTGATTTTGGCCGCTTTTTAATATTTTTCAAATATATTAAATACACGTAAATATATTTTATCTGAAATATATTTATTTCCTTTATATGTAAATACATTTAGATATCAGACTATGTAAATATATTAATTTGCAATATATGTCCATATATTAATTTCTAATATTTGTTAATATATTACATTTCTGTACAGAAAAAATATATTTTATACAATATATGTAAATATATTTTGAAATATATATTCAAAATATTTTTAAATATTCGATTTTGGCTGCTTTTTAATATTTTTCACATATATTATATGTAAATATATTTTTATCTGAAATATTTACATATATTTATTTCCTTTATATGTAAATACATTTAGACATCAGACTATGTAAATATGTTAATTTGCAATACATGTCCATATATTAATTTCTAATATTTGTTAACATATTACATTTCTGTACAATACATGTAAATGTATTAGATTTCTATAAATTCAAATATATTTTAAAACATTCAAATATTCAATTAAATAAACAAACATGTTTCATAGAATATATTCCCGTTTACTCAAACTTTATGCAAATACATTTTATCTCCACACATGTGGATGTTTTCATTATCGAGATTATAATTTGCCCCTTCATAATAAACAGAATACAAACAAAATTTGGGCACTAGAAAACTCTCCAGACAGTGTAACTTAAATACAGTGACAATATAAATTGACTTATTAATATAAAGA
The DNA here is from genome assembly GCA_021397915.2 of Tor tambroides. Lineage (NCBI taxonomy): Eukaryota > Metazoa > Chordata > Actinopteri > Cypriniformes > Cyprinidae > Tor > Tor tambroides. Next base: position 26,437 of record JAFVLL020032166.1, on the reverse strand, counting down.
GTACATTTATCAACACCAGTTCAGCATGAACCAACAAAATTATGAATGCTTATGATGTTTCTGGCACATAAATGAAAGATTATCCTTCTGTAAGCATCCAGGGTCAAAATATTTTGCAAGTCTTAGTAGGCATTCAACACACTGTATTTAAATATTTAAGAGCCATCATTAACTATGCACAATTTCTCAACTAATCACATGCTCCTCTATTGAACCTGAATCAAGCATTGTAATACATCAGCTAATCAATAAAACAATAAAAACATTGCAGATTACATTTTTATGCCAGAAACTGTCTTAATGAGTTAGTTAACCAATGAAATAATACTATGTCAATTATATCACTTTAAGGATATACAGCAAATGTGGGGGAAATTATGATTCACACTGATGCATTTCTGAATAGCTGTATTATAGCAAACCAAGTTTTATGGTCATTTCACACTGCCACAAAAACTATTTTCTTTTTAAACTATGCTTATTTTGTTTTGTTTGGTCAGTGCGTTCACCCTTTTGTAGTATAGCAAGTGTGAAGTGGCTTTTAGGTGCTTTGGGGGATATATCAAAAGCTATATCTAAAATCAAGTAATATCTGCATGCACCTAACTCTGAAGAGAACAAATAATATGCTATTAGAAAGCAATCCTTGTGAGGGAGAAGTCTGGTATGGAGGGTGGATCTGGAGCTGAATTCTGTCCAGGTCGTCACATCATCTCTTGATTGTCTGTCTTCATGAACAGCCCTGAAATACAATTCAAATATTAATAATGATGGTTATAAATGTAATGTGAAGCTTTTACAATCACAATGCTCATTTTGATATTGGTGGTGAAGTGTGCAGAAAATTCTGCTGGACTGAAATTTAGTATTTGGAGAACAGTTTTCAAGAGAGCAATTAACATTTTAAGTTTTAAGCAACTTTCAGGCTTGTGTGAGGTTTCCACAAACTGTTACGGGGCGAAAAAGACGTGAGACGTGCAGATCCATGAGCAGGTGTGTTCACAAACAGGCATGGTTCAGTAAACGGCAAAAAGACATGAAAGAGGCAAGACAAAGAATATTCCTAGGACAAGAAGTTCATAGACCGGATTTGTGACAAAGCCCCTCCCAAGGAATGGCTTTTAGGCACTACAAACTCACATGGTACAATCTAGGAGGGTGGTGGAGCGGAGACGGAACAGGGGGAGGGACGGAGGGCCAGGTCCATGTGGAAGTGAGACAGGGGACTGAGGCAAAGCCGACAGGACAGAGCACCAAGGCGGAGCAGGAAACCAGAGTGAAACAACAGAGCAGGGAGCCAGGGCAGAGCCAGATACCAAGACAGGGCCGTCAGAGCAAGGGTGAATCCCATTTCTCTGTCTTACCCCTTCCCCTTCCCCTACTCCTTCATCTACCCCTAGCCCTTGTCCCTCAAAACCGAGTGGTAAGCGCTAGAGGTGAAAACATATCCCTATGAAGTGAGACACCACTTGTTTACGGTTACGTCATCATACATCGTCGCTAGCTGGCTGCTTCGTCACCAGAGGTGACAAGTGTTGATCACAAACTTCCAAGATGCCGTCTGTAAATGTGTGTATGTCGATTGCGTGGGTTTTAGTGATGTTTTTGCGATTGTCTGCAACGAACTAGCGATTTTTAAAAAACGTTTCAATTAAGAACATGGTTGCAAATATATATTTACAGGACTGTGTAGAGCACAAAACAAAACCGTCGTAATTTTTAAATCAATTATTTAAGCCGAAAATACATTTATGGGACTCTCTGGATGATCTGGCCGCCATTGTTGCCGGTTGCACAGTGTGTTCTGGATACCCCTTGGTTTCAAGTAAGCTCGCGAAATTGCTTGGTTTTAAGGGATATCTACCCGTTTCCCTTAGCCCTACCCCTCGATCGAAACGAGAGTTAGGATAGCCCTTACTCTCACGTGAACGCGCAAAACTAAGGGGAAGGGGTAAGACAGAGAAATGGGATTCACCCCAAGTACCCACCAGAGCTGAGCAGACGGAACAGGAGCCCACCAGGCCAGATCAGAAGATCTCCTTGGCGGGGCAAAAGTCCACCAGACCTGAGCAGAAGACCACCATGGCAGAGCAGTAGACCACCACGGAGGAGCAGACGGAGCAGAAGACCACCAAACCGGAGCATAAAGAACTGTAAACCATGGCAGGGACTGGAACCTAGGGAATACTGAGACACACGAGACAGATAGAGCAAATTTGGCCCCAAGAGCCAAGGCAGTTCATAATCAGGTCCATTGAATGTAATTAGACAGACAGATAGATCATAAACATGTTCAATGACCGAACCTGAACAGGTAGACAGTTCAAATTCTGGCTTGCTGACTGAAACTGGACAAGCAGACACTTCATACACAACCGCATTGACTGAAATGGTACTGGCAGCTGGCACAAAATCAGATGATTTAAATGGCATCTCCCTGGTCGTCAGTTCAACATTAGAATCATTGGCAATGACAGGTTGAGTTGACAATTCACAACTGAACTGAATGACTGAAACTGAACTGGTATACATTTCATAACCAAAATCAGTAACTGAAACAGGATTGACAGTAAGTTCAGACATAGTACTTACAAGTGGACAGACAGATGGTTCAACATTAGACTTATCTGAATCTGGACTGACTGAAGTTCTGTTAACTGAAACCAGATAAGCCGATGATTCAAAACAGGGCGTGTTGGCAGAGATAGGGTGAACAGACTGTTCAAAACCAAAAGCAACGACCGGAACTGAACTGACAAACAAATCATGGAGTGATACTGGGCAGGACGATAATACTAAATCAGAACTGTTGATGGAATCTGAACAGACATGTGATTCATTATCAGGCCCCTTGAGGAAAACAGACTTCTGGGTTGATTCTGGATAGACTGACAGTTTATAATCAGATTCATTAACAGCATTCACACAGTCAGACAGTTCACAATCAGCCTCTATGAGATAGGCCCATCGGCCAGCCCAGAGCAAAGCAAAAGTTCACTGACGGCCACCATAACCATGACAGGACAGGGTGAGGGTTCACAGATGGCTTCCTTAGCCGTGACAGGACAGGGCAAGAGTTCACGCACGGCCTCCTTAGCCGTGGTAGGACAGGGCGAGAGTTCACAAGTGAGTACCACTGACACCTCTAGAGATTCTGCAGCGGATGCAGCCACCTCTGGTGGTTCTACAGTGGTACCATAAGAATACTGGAAGAGTTGATCAACGGTTCCTTCAACCGTGACATGATGAGCTGAAAGTATATTACCGGGCGCCACCACCACACCAGGGGCTGAAGTGAGCATCGCCACTTCGGGAGGTTCTGCAGCATGTGATGCCATCTCTGGAAAAACTAGCGAGCACCACTGCCTTAGGAGGTTCTGCAGCCTCAGCCGCCACCTCTAGAAACGTCATAGTGGACCCTGCTGCCTCTGGGAGTTCTGTAGTGGTGTATGCAGCCCAAACACACCAAAAAGCAATCCCCATCATGGGAAGCACTTTAGACAGTGGAATCAGTTCTGGAACAGGAGGGCTAGAATGAGTGGGTTTGGGGATACCAGCTGCGCGTGCAGACAGCAACCGTGCATCCCTCACACTGGATATCAGACTGGGATGTCGAAGAACTGACCTTGAATATCTGGGTGTGACAGACAGGACGTGACAAGACTCTGGATTATCAGCTGTGACGTGGTGTGAATCTGGATTTTCAGCTGTGATGTCACGTGACTCTGGATGACTAGCTGTGACACGGTGTGACTCTAGATGATCAGCTGTGACACACGGTTTGACTCTGGATGATCAGCTGTGACAATCAGCTGTGACACGGTGTGGCTCTGGGCGATCAGCTTATGCCGAGTTCACACTGCACGATTTTCAAACTCGTCGGATTGCCATTGTTTTCACACTGCATGACTATCTGGGGTAGCATTCAGTCGCTGCTGTGCTCACATTGCACGATGGATCGGCGACAGGGGGTTTCACATTTCACAATAGGAAGAATCGCTGACAACTTTGTTTCACAACAAAACACACGCGAGAAGAGATAAGGAAATAACGCGAGAACTCATGTGCATCAGACCAGAGTTCTCGAGCGAGACTGGAAGTATTAAAAAAATAAGCCATGATTTCCAGCTACAAAAAGAAAAACAGATTATACAGGAGGGAGATGCAGGAAACAGGGATTGCGTGTTCTGCAAAGAGAGGTAAATAATAATTTTGCAGTAATGCTGCGGCTGGTCAAGCAAATGTTTGTGCTTGTTTTTCTATGACATAATTGTACATATCTATTACAATGCTGATATTTTGGTCTATAACTCCTCCCCGAACTTCCCTCTGCCCTGTATCTTTGTCTCTCATTGGCTGAAGGTCATCGCCGATGTAGTTTTCAGTCAGAAGTTATTGCACACAGCGTGATTGTGAATCGCCGACAGTTCCAGATATTTAGCATGCCTAAGCATGACTCTGGGTGATCAGCTGAGATGTGACTTGACTCTGGGTGATCAGCTGAAACATGATGTGACTCTGGGCGATCAGCAGAGACGTGTTGTGACTGGGTGATCAGCTGAGACGTGACATGACTCTGGGTGATCAGCTGAGATGTGACGTGACTCTGGGCGATCAGCTGAGACGTGATGTGACTCTGGAGGATCAGCTGACACGTGACTTGACACGTGAAGATCAACTGTGACTGGACTTGGCTCTTTAAGATCAACTGTGACTTGACTTGGCTTATATAGATCAACTGTGAATTGACTTGGCTCATGACTGGCAGCAATGACATAACAGGATGTTGGTGTGGCCGCCATTTTGTGTATGAGCTCCACTGACGCCGCCATTTTGTGAGCGTGCTCTAACGAAGCTGCTATCACACAGTGAACGCTGAACCAACAGTCCACAGAACATAATCCAAAAAACTACTCAAAGACAAATGAGGACCCTTATGAATCACTTTTGATTTTAAAGGCTGATTAAGGCCATCACAGAAAAAGTCTATCAACATGTAGTCTTGTAATTCTGAGCCATTAACCAGAGCCAAATATTCCGCAATATAACCCTCGAGTGATCGTGTGCCCTGCTTGAGTGCTAGCAACAGAATCGCTGCATACATACCTGGCAAATGTTCGTTGGAAAATCCGCTGGGTCCTCTTTCGGCAGAGTGTTCCGTTATGGGGAAGATGTGATGTGAGATGTGCAGATCCATGTGCACAGCTTTATTCAAAGGTGTGGTCACAAACAGGCATGGTTCAGTAAACAGCAAACAGACATAAAAGAGGCATGACAAAGAATATTCCTAGGACAAGTGTGGGTCTTCGATCAGCGAACAGTATCCAACAGGGAAAGGCAAAGAGATGATACAGGTACACAACAATAGTCCAGGCAGGGGAAAACACAATAAGAAACAGGCAAGGCAAGACTATGACTATGACTGTGAAAAGACAGGCTCCGTAAAGTAACTATCAGCTACGGTAGCGATAAGTGCTTACAATACTCAGCTATCTGACTGAGGAAGTCCATGGCTTAAGTAAGGCGTGTGATAGGAATCAGCTGTGTAATCTTTTAGACATTTTTCAAAAATATATATTTATCTCACCTAAATGTTTTATCATCCAGTGCATTTTTGTTTTTACAATTGTGCAATTGTTGTGGAAAAGCTTACACACAGCACAAAACTTCTAAATTATCTAATGACTGGCAGAAACATGAGCTCTCAGTTTTTCCCACAGGATTTTGTGATACTTGTAGGTGACATCACATATTAATTCGCATATTTATGACATTGCGCCAAGTTTACGTTCAGACGAGTTTTGGCACTTCAGATCTGTTCTACTCTATGAAATGTCACAAAATATAATACAACTGAATGCCCGATAAAGCTGTTCACATTATATTGTCTGTTGTCATACATAAAACAAGTATAAATGGTAAACACGACCCATTAATACTACATGTTAACCAAGAATCACTCTAACTATACTCCTTAAAGTCTGTGTAAAGAGAATTCTGAGAATTGTTTTTAAACACATTACGAATGTTAGAAATGTATTGCTGAAACACATTACAAAGACTCTGACCTATGTAGAACTGAATTGTGGAGTTAAACCGTTAAACAGTTTTTCACCAATTCTGTGTTCAGGATTTTTTTCGACATCTTCCAACTGAACGATAGCTAATGTTTTTTTTCAAAAAATTCGCTAGGTTTGTCAGTATGTACCTGTTATGGGAAAAAAGCCACCAAAAGGGTCTGCCCAGGTGAAGTCTATGTGTGGGAAACACTGAGCTCCACTGAATTTACTTTTGCATTTAAATCTCTATTACAAATAATCATGCGGTTTATAAAGAACTTTGCTTTCCATACCTCCACATGAGTGCCATCTATAATTGCCTTATCTAAAAGTGCTCTTTTCCTTAAACGTAGCCAAAAAGTCACACGTGATGACTCTGAAACACAGCAAACTTTAATTATATGCATTTATGAAGAAATTACTACATTTCTGTGTCAATCCATGTTCATATTTACCGCAGACAATGCGCTGTCACTTTAATTCAGTGTGTGCAGTACAGCAAAGATAGACTCGGTGCAAAAACAATCTCGGGACTACTGCAGACGTACCGCTCCTGGAACACTAGGGCTGGCACGGTTCGCGGGAAAAAATCGAACCGAACGGTTCTCCACACACAGTTCTGCATGCGCTAGGCCCATGGTTCAACTTAATTCTGACAACGCATGTGTAATATGGTTTGTTATCAACACATAAAACAAACAGGGTTCGGCTAATGTATGTTTCTGTCAATGGATGCGTATTCTGGCTTCCCAATACATTACAACAACAGCGCTGAAAAAAAAAAAAAAGAAAAAAAAAGTAGACAAACCATTCTCTCTTGTTCAATGCGAGTGCTGTATGCTGGATTATGAGCTGTAATTTATTCCGTCACCACCCGGATGCTGATAGAGCGTGCACTGTGCACAGGTGAGCCCTGAACAGCACAAGTTGATATCTGTGTTTAAACTAAACTCACGTAAACTTTGCCAGTGAGAAAATTTGTGTGAATGCGCTCATAAGAAGCGCGCAAATATTACTTTATTCAATTTCTGTACCTAAAAACTAATGCTACAGACCTACCTAAAAAAAAACCCCTGAAAATCAGATTATTTTATTTGTATCTTTACTCTATTGTAGTTTTATTTGTGCTGTTGCTTATAGTTAGATTCTTATTTTCTTTAATTTTATTTGACAGTATAGTTTTTCCCTAAACATACCGAACCGTACCGAAACCGTGACACTAAAACCATAATACAAACCGAACTGTGAAAAAGTTGAACCGTACCACCCCTATGGAACACACTACCGGACCCCAACCACGTGCAGAATGCTCTTATCCATTATCATGAGCGTGGAAAAATATGCACCATACCCACTGCAAACGGAGTAATTGAACCTGGCATTGTGTGCTTGTGCTGCGAGTGAGCACACTGTCTGCAGGAGAGCGCGCGAGCGCTAAGTGGTTAAACACTGGCAGGAATTAACAAGAAAAGCAATCTATAAACTTTAGTAACGATGCAACACTGCCTCAGTTGTGCAAGTGACAATTCCTGTGTCGACTATGCAGCGTGTAGCTTGCTTATAGGCCTTTATCACACTTCCACGTTCGAAGTTTCAAATAGTAGCGTCAAAAAACTTCCGTTGCAGCCTCTATCAATGGCTATGCCCTTAGCACAGGATTGTTGCGATTTATGTAAAATTCCACACAGATACATCTTTGAAACACACCAAACTCAGTTTACAATCATTAATTGAGTATTGTGAGACCAAAGAAGATGGTTTCATGCCATTCTGATGTATATTTCGTGACTTAAAGGGGAGTGTGCGAGCCATACTGGATGTGTATGCGCAGTACTTCTGAGTCTGACCACCTTATTTTATTACAGAACTGCAAGAAAACATTACAAACAGCATATCACATTAAAGAGCATTTCAATCAGCCAAAGATTAAAATATTAATTACGACTAAAGACTGTTTTAAATTATTAAATTAAAGGTTACAGGAAAACGTATTGTATTAAACAATAATGCTCACATTTTTCATGCTTACAATGCAATCCTCAATTATTACATCAAATTAAAGTTGTTCAAATAAACGAATATTTCCAGCCCGTAGACGATTGTTCAAAAATAACTAGATTGATCATCTTAATAACGAGTCATATCCTGCGTGACTGAGTGCAATGACTGAACAGCATTATAATATATACTGTACAAAAAAACGGGAGGTTAATCATAGTAAACATAATGCAAGAATAAACAAAATAATATTAAAAATAAATGTAAATCAGTCTGATTATTCCTCTGGGAGTAATTTGAGCAGCATGTGATATTCATTAATCTCATGACTGGCGACAGCGCTGACAATCGCATCGATCAGATGATGTTAAACGTTAAAATGAAGGATGACACACATGGTAGAGCATCAGTATAAATAAACAGTTTTAAATATTGACGTTTACTGCGAAGTCCAACTAAATTAGTTTAATTTTCTTCACAAAACTGGCGTCTGTCCATTGATAATAATGCAGGCGGAAATTCTTTTACGCTACTAATCAGAGCCGGATGTGACGACACGCAGACTGTGATAAAGGTATATAAAGCAGAGACGATGTGGTTTGAAGCCATTTGCGCATTCTGAGTGGGAAAGTGCGCGCGGTGATTCACACAGGCTGTTTATGAAATGATGTCTCACAGAAAGTTTCAAATTACTTGATATGTTATTTAATGAGAAAATATGAATTGTGCCTCACCTTCAGCATTATAATTATTTCACCGGCACCGGACAGAGGCTGAGACGGTGCTGCTGCATGTCGTGCTTAACTTCTCACGGCACGCGAACTTCCATCAGCTAGAGATCGTTTTTTTGAGATCAGCCATTTTAGAGACTGCTGATCAAACATCCCAACGTGTTTATCAGCCAATAGTGATCGGTACCCGATCAATCGGAGCACCGATTTATATTTATTTGATATTTTTTTTAAATATATGATAAATTTTTGAATGTTTGAGGTTTTACTTACTAGTCAGATGGTTCATAGTGTCTTGGAAATGTTCTTCGAAAAGAGGACCCCTCCATCTCTGCTGCATCAGCATGGAAGAATATAAGAACATAAACAATGTCACACAACCGACAATATGTAATATACGTCAAATTTATAAGAAATAAACTACAGCAGAGGTGAAATGCGGAAAAGTGAATGATGTACAGAACAACATACAAAAAAGTCTGTTTTTTAGGTTTTAAAGATGCATGATGATATGTGAAATATACTGTGAAAAATGCATATTAAGTTATTTAGTAAGCTTTCTCAGATCACCTACTGTAGGTTTCATATATCTCTGTCAGCAGCTCCCATTAGAGTTTTTTTTTTTTTTTTTCCCTGACACTCCTAAAATCACGGTACAATTCTTATCAATATTTGTCTACAATGAAAGATAAAAATGTGTTTGGAATAGTTTCAGCCCATTTTAATTTGTGTGGATAACTTACAGTGCACTCCACTCCAGTTTAAATGCGCCTCGAATGTTCAAGGCGCGGGACCATCAAACACATGAAAGTTACGCAGCGTTTACATAAAATTAGAAAATTGTCTTGAAACTTGATAACATTGTTTAAGTGGATAGTAGGCCTAAATTGAATGAGAATATATAATCTATAATACGATATAATATAATATTATGTAATATAATAGTTTTAAAAATGGTAAACGTAGTGTAGAAACAAAATGGATTGCTGCATTGCAAAACCACATTAAAAATTCAGACATACAATATAATTTCACAAATAGCCTATGTAAACACACATACACACACGCAACGTGCATGTATTTTTAAAATATATTTTCAACATATTTCAATATATTTAACAGTGCTTAACATATATGTGGATATATTACTTTTCCGTACGGGTTATGTTCGGTTGTTTGACTTTAAGGCAGTCGTAGGCCTAATGGTTAGAGAGTCAGACTTGTAACTGAAAGGTTGTGAGTTCGAGTCTCGGGCCGGCAGGAACTGTAGGTGGGGGAATGTACAGTGCTCTCTCCACCCTCAATACCACAACTGAGGTGCCCTTGAGCAAGGCACCAAACCCCCAACGGCTCTCCAGGCGCCGCAGCATAAATGGCTGCCCACTACGTTGTGTGTGTGTTCACTGCTGTACGTGTGCACTTTGGATGGGTAAATGCAGGGCACAAATTCCGAGTATGGGTCACCATACTTGGTTGTATGTCATGTTACTTTTTTTTATTTGACTTTAATTGCGTAGAAAATAAATTGCATTGCAATTAGAGTAAAATTACCTGATGAAAATGATCAATTTTAAAGAAAATTTCTGTCGGCACTTAGAGGCTTTTGCATCTGAACTCTTTAAACATATGTTGCAATAATGCTGTTTTTTTTCCAACCCTGGCTGGGGCTCTGGAGCTCTTGGAAGCACACCCTTTTGAAATGAAACCAGTCCTGTTTAACTGGTTCAAGGGACATCTCACCCAAAAATAAGCATACATTAAGAACACAAACAACAATGGCAATTTTCACTTTATAATAGGTGTGTAACAGTACACAAACATGACGGTTTGGTGCGTACCTTGGTTTTGACGTCACGGTTCAGTATGGTTTCAGTACAGCAGGAGGAAAAAACATACTAAACACACACATACACACATATCAGGGCTCCAGACTGCGACCAAAATGGTCACATTTGCGACCAATTTTTGAGAATGTGCGAGTAAAAATTTGATGTGGTAGGACTTGTGCGAGTGCATGGTCTGCGCTGCTACACTGTGCTCTGCAGCACGCGCTGTATGAAGCAGACGCTTTGGAGCGGCGCAGACCAAGTCCCAGGAGAAAGATTTTACTGATCACGTGAAGAGAGGCGCTTTCAGTGCGAGCGCTTCGTGGGTACAGCCAGATGTGCGCGGTTACGAGTGGTTATGAATGAATGAATGAAATGCATTTGTCCGTGTTCACTCCGTCTCGAATCGCGCTCACAGAAAGTAACTGAAACAGTGTCTCTTCCGTGGCTAGAATAGTTTTTTTACTCTCGAGCAAGTTACTTTATAATGTTCACGTTACAGGATTTGACAGATTTTTACACAGAAAGGGCGACAGCACACCACATTAAAATAAATGATCATTCATGTTTTCATAACCGCTGGCCAAATTCAAAAACGAAACTAAAATGAAATCAATTTTGAGAGCAAGGGGGGCCCCCTGGTGTTTTGGGGGGCCCTACATAGCTTGCGTATTCTGCGTATAGGGAGAATCGGTTCTGGATATTAGCAAAACAGACAATTATATTTTCTTGTAAAGTGTGACACCAAAATCGCGAATGTGAAAGTGAAAGCAAACGAAAATAGGAATTACCGTTCACATAATTTAAATCCCAAATAATACTGATGAAAAAGAACGGGTTGAATGTTGAACACTTTTGTTACCATATAACTATAAAATAGGATAAAAGTTCATCAGCATGCACTGATTAATCAAATGTTGTCTCAAAAAAACAAAAGAAATTGCGACTAAATTATGTGCTCCTGCGACCAACTGAGAAAGTTAGTTGCAAAAGTGCGAGCAGTGGGAAGAATGCGTCTAGAGCCCTGTATACAGGTGCATCTCAATAAATTAGAATGTCGTGAAAAAGTAAATTTTTTCTTGTAAGTTATTTCAAAAAGTGAAACTTTCATATATTTTAGATTCATTGCATGTAAAGTAAAACATTTCAAAAGTTTTTTTGCTTTAATTTTGATGATTAGAGCTTACAGCTCATGAAAGTCAAAAATCAGTATCTCAAAATATTAGAATATTTACATTTGAGTTTTAATTAATGATCATCCCTACAGTTTAAATTCCCGGTATCTCTTGTTCTTTGAAACCACAATAATGGAGAAGACTGCTGACTTGGCAATGATCCAGAAGACAAACATTGACGCCCTCCGCAAAGAGGGTAAGTCACAGAGGGTCATTACTGAAAGGTGTGGCTGTTTACAGAGTGCTGTATCAAAGCATATTAAATGCAAAGTTGACTGGAAGGAAGAATTTGGTTAGGAAAAGGTGCACAAGCAACAGGGACGACTGCGAGCTTGAGAATACTGTCAAGCAAAGCTGATTCAAACACTTGTGAGAGCTTCACAAGGAGCGGACTGAAGCTGGAGTCGTTCAAGCTAGACGTCTTCAGGAAAAGGGCTACCAAGCCACTTCTGAAGCAGAGACAACATCAGAAGCGTCTTACCTGGGCTGTGGAGAAAAAGAACTGGACTGTTGCTCAGTGGTCTTGTTAACAGGAAAACTTGTCTGATACCCAAAAATACCCAAAACTCTATTAACAGTCTTCTATCAGCGAAGAAGCCAGAGAACAGCAGAAGCAGGAAACAAAGTGATGAGAAAAAGGACCAGAGTTTATTGAATAGTCTTAGTTGCGTATGTTTCAATGCTCAGACTTCGTTCAACAAGTACTGTTATACCACAACTGCGTCAAAACAACATCCCATAAACTTGAATTTCCATAAACATGCCGTCATATCTTTTATTCATGAAGACAAACAGCCCTTGAAACACATAGTCATAGAACTAACAACAATGGAAAAACGATATTAAAAAACAATAATATAACAAAATAATTAGTGGTGTCTAAATTAGTTCGTTAACGCAGGCGTTAATCATTTCAGTTAAAAATATGTAACGTAATTAAGGCAGGGATGGGGCTAGGTTTAGCCACCCCACTCACAACTGCTAAAGAATTGCATTTCACGTCAGTGCCATGTCAAACAAGTCGAATGAGCGTGGAAATGGTACAAGTAATGAAAAGCTTCAGTAGAACATCAGTGAACTGTGGTCAGATGAGCTGTTTTCAGGCCATATGTCAGTAAAAACGAATCTTCCTGTCCTGTCAGCAGTTATCCTGTGTTCGTAATGCGTGCTCTTCAAGTACACACACTAATGTGCTGGCACACGCTGTATTAGGCTATATCAAAGCGCTGTATTGAAGCCCAAATCAAACCACCAGAATGCAGTGTCGTAGTTATGTCGTCAGGAAGTTAGAAAAAAGGTGTTTAAAGCTGCTTTAAAACTGTGCATGTAAGTATTTATTATTTATGAGTCACATTTAAAGCAGTATCAGATCCGTGTCAAGTAACAACAGCCTGTTACCCGGCGAACGAGACGTGAGACGTGCGGATCCATGTGCAAGGCTTTATTTACAAAGGCGTGGTCAAGAAACAGGCAAGGGTCAGATAACACAGGTAAACAGACAAGGCAAAGAATGTGGCTCTACGATTGGCTAACAGTATCCAGAGGGCTTGACATGAGGGGTAATCCAATAATAGTCCAGGCGAGGTGTAAACAGAGTCCGAAACAGCAGGCAAAGGGTTAATCCAAGATACATAGGTACAAGATCAAGGAAAAAGACAACAAGGCAGCACGACATTATTAGACTTAGACTACAACTGGAGCGGGGTTGGATCCACATCTGGGGGGTGTAAATGGTAGATTTTAGGGGTGGAGACAGGTAGGTTTAGGTATATGTAAGGTGGGAGGAGTTGGATCTAGATCCAACCATCCCCCCTGGATCTTGTGTTCTGCAGTGAGGACCATCTCCAGTATTCGGTCCAGAAGTACAAACACGAATAAAACGCGTTAGAAAAACTCCAAACGTGGCGGATACGTGCGATCGACGGTTAGGTAGAGAAATTTACAAAAATGGGGTTGAGTTACTAATAATCACCATTTAACCTGGTAAAAAAAGGTTTATTTATTCTTATCAGTGTTATATTTAATCTGCAACAGCTATGTGAACGTTTATGAACATTCATTTGGTCGTTAACTTTTTAAATGCATCATTGAGCAGAGTTCTACTGAACGAGCGACTTTTTTCCCTCCAATACAGTATAAAATTAAATGTGGAGGATGTTATCCGTGATGATTGACGGGCCAGTTTACAGTGACAGGGTGTGTGTTACAGGTGCGACAGAGCGATCCATTAAAGATGCAGTTGTGTGATGTGATAGTATGTCCCAAAGCTTGTCTAATCTTCTACTATACATTCAAAAGTGTGTACTTTTTCTTCACCAAAAGAGTACATGCATTAAGGGCGTAGTATAAGTAGGCACATTGGGACACAGCATAAGTGTATCAGTCTGTGTAGCGTGAGAGTCAAGCCGGAGAGTGGGTGACCTCTGGTGGTGAGTGAACGGAAGTTCATAGACTGGATTCATGACACAAAAAATATCCTAATAACCAGCTGCTGTGATGTCTGTTAATCAAAGAACAAAAGTTAAAAAAGAGGAAATCAATAACTTTTGTAGTTTTAAGCTTTATTTAATTTAAAATTTAGTGTTTGATAACTTTATTAAATTAGGCTATATTGTCTGGCTGAAAGGCACAGGTGACGTTTAATATAATGGGTTTTAACTTGAATTAGAAGTTATTTTTTTAAAGCCTAATACATGTTCAGTGATACCTTCCTTCGGTCATAAAAAAGATGGCATTAAACAAATATTAAAAACATACTTTGTCGTTTCTACGTTAATTTAAAGATTGAATGTGAAACTATTACAATATAAAAGTACAATTAAAAACTTTAAAGTTAGGTGGGATTAATCACGATTAATTTCAGAAAAATGTGCGACTAATTAGTAATTTTTATAAATCGATTGACAGCACTAAATACAAATGACTAATGAATAAATGAATCAATAAAATTGATATATAAATGACTGATGATTGTTATATGTTATAAATATTTATTGTTATAAATATGATTAAATGGAATAATAAAACAATAAAATGATAAATGAGTATAAATGAATGAAGAATAAAGAAAAGGAAAGTAAAACATAACACAAATGTATGGATGCTCTCTTGAAGCAAAACACAGTTTGCATTTGAGGATCTTCCGATCCTTCAAGTATATAGTTTAATATTTTGCGAAATGCTTTTCTGTAGACTTTATTTCTCTGGTGAACTAACGAGCTGTGGACACCGATGTCTTGCCTTCAGTAAATGAAATGCTACGTGACATTTTGTTTACAAGCCGTTTTCATATATTTCCGTGCTTGAGACACTGATTGTGCGATTACATGAGATGTTCATTCATGTTTATTTTGCGTTAAAACTAGTAGTAAATAGGAAGGGATGATCACGCTCCGCTCTGCCGTCAGAACTGAGGCGTTTGCACAGCGGTCTGTCGCACCACATCAAAGAGCGCCATTTACTGTCTGAATTTCCTGAACAAATGGAATGATTTGTTCGGGGCGTACCAAACTGAAAGACATGAATACGTGTACCGTTACACCCAAGGATGTAGATTTGGTTTGAACATTGGGGGGTTGTGGTTGTTGGTGTGCTTACTGACATTTCTTATTTAAACATTTGTTTTAAATCAGCTTTGTTATGTGTATATATGTTAAATGTATATGTACATATTATATCTATCAAATGACTGTTACAAATAAACAATAGTGGAAATGACTGCACACTGTAACTGATAACAAATTCAGCTTCTACAAAGTTTATTTTGAGATTTTTTTCATGCCATTGTAATGCACTAATCCTTTTGAAAAGGAAACATAGTAGTCAACTCTTGCAGAACTATACACTTGGAATTAGGATACATCAGACACACTGGTAGAAACTTGTAGGCACACTGGCACAGAACAGTAAATCTGATTACACATTTCAAGTGAAAGCACCAAATATCTTCTCGCGCCTCTCACAACCAGCAGTAAATTTTTGGCACACCAACTTCTTGTCCAAAAGGTCCAACTTGTCTTGGTGAACGTGACACACTGCAACATGATTCTGTGTCTTTTGTGACATACTTGAGCGTAGCCAATTTTTCAACCTTCTAAGAGCACTAGAGCTCCTTTCTGCTTCTGAAGATGAGACTGGTACAACCAGGAGCAACCTGACCAGAGTTTCCACTTCACTGAAAAGGCCACGAACTTCCACTGACAAACCTTTAAGAATGTTTGCTGCCTCCATACTGGACCCAAACTGATAGTTATGTCTATACATGGGTAATTGAACTGCAAGCAACTGGCTGTTGATCTCAGGATACTCACCACACACTGAATCAATTTGTCCAGTGAGCAGAGCATTCTCTAGTTTTTGCAAGATCAGTAGACCTTCCTGCTCAAAACGCTCATTGAGCGCCATCTCAACAACCTCAAGGACCTGATAAAACTCAATTCGGTAATGCTCTGTTGCTGTTTTTGGCTTGTATGTGGTTGCTTCTAGACTAAAACGCTTAGGCAGTTGTCTCAGTTCTGGGACTTTGATAGGCTCTAGGTTTAGCGAATTGACAATCACAGTTGCTTGCTCAAAAAGACTTTGAAAGGCATCTTCATTTCTTTTGTCTTTCAAAACAGACTGAACACAAGAAACTGCAGCTTTCATACCAGAGATAGTTTGTGTTTTTCTTTGGAGTGAGGTATTCAGACATTCCAACTCTCCAATCACAGCTCCTGCCAACACAAGACCCAGTACGGTCTTGCCTTTGAGAAACTGTTGGTGCAAGCCATTGGCGGTGGATGCACTAGGAGTATTGCTTTCTGACATTTTCTCTAAGGAAGTGAGCACAGAATCATACTGCTTGAGAACAGATGTTATTGCTTGGTGTCGTACCATCCATCTTGTTTGACAGAGAGGCTTTAGAGTGCTTGAGATACCATGATCTGCAGTAGCAATCTGGTTGAACATTTCTTTGAATTTACCAGACAAGCCACACAAATTTCCAAGCTGATGCACCCAGTCAAGAGAATCTCTCAGCAGTTTTGAAGCTGTGCATGCCTTTTGAGTGACTAGGTTTACACAATGTGCTCCACAGTGCACATATAAAGATAGAGGCTGTTTCTTTCGAATTACAGCCTGTCCTCCCGAGTATTTGCCAGACATATTGGCTGCACCATCATATGTCTGGCCACGCAATGCAGATAATGGCAAATTTAATCGAGAGGGTACATCTGTTGCCATTTTTGCAAGACACTCTCCTGTAGTTTCTGTCACTGCATAAAAACCAATGAATTCCTCGTGAGGAAGCAAGTCGTGGTCAACATAACAAAGACAAACAGACTCTTGCTCTGTGCCAGAGACATCTTGTGTTCCATCATCAATTAAGGCAAACTGAATGACAGGGAGGGATTGAATGGTATCAGCTATTCCTTTGATGATGGCATTGCTTATTATGCTGAGTATGTCATTTTGAATTTGAGGATTTGTGAAATTATGCTTTGGTGCTAGCCACATGTAAAGGTTTGGATCATCTGCTGCTTTGCATTTTAGAAGTTGGTAAAAATTTCCCCTCTCTTCAGTATGACCTCTCAATTCAATACCTTGTCGAGCCAAATACCGAATACACCCTACATTCTTGAGCAGTGCATTTCTTGCTTCCTCCTGTTGTCTAGAAACAACCGAGGAGAGCTGTGAAGGTATGCTGTTTGTTTCCTGAGCAAACACAGTTGTTGCATGGCAGTGGGAGTGACATTTAGCATGAGCTGTAAACTTTTCGATCGCCTTTTTCCAATTCCTAAAGCCAGTGCTCACAACAGTCTAACTTAGAAGCAAGCATTGTTTTCTTTGAGAGGACTTTTGCACAATAAAAGCATAAAACACC
The DNA here is from genome assembly GCA_021397915.2 of Tor tambroides. Taxonomy (NCBI): domain Eukaryota; kingdom Metazoa; phylum Chordata; class Actinopteri; order Cypriniformes; family Cyprinidae; genus Tor; species Tor tambroides. The sequence continues at coordinate 8,788 of JAFVLL020032166.1, read as the reverse complement.
TTTTAAAGTGGCACTGTAATGCAGCCAAGGAAACATCTGAAACCATTTTTGCTGAAAGCGCAAGACATAGTTTGCTCTACTCTGTACTACTATGAACTTGGGATCAGGATGTGCAGGCTTCAAGCAAATGGTGATTTCTGAATCTTGAAATCCTTCACTGTCCCTGTTTCCTGTGCTCAGCTGGTCTCTAACATTTGGATCACCCTGAAACTAACATGACAAAAGCACTGTTACACACTAAATAACTCCTTGCTATATTGCATATAGGTGCATATATTTTATCATAACAATAACTCTTCCCTATTAGTTACCTGCTCATCTGAAATGGCTGTCTGTCTTCTCTCCTCACCCTGTCCCTAACAGTGATATATACACATTACACAGTTTTAGCTGGTTTTATTGACATCTAACATTTACATTTGTCTTTTCTGTACTCTCTGTTTGCATTTACCTGATCTGATGTTCTTCCTCTCCTTCTTTTGATTGGGCTACTCTGCAGCTACTTTAACCTTGGATCTGATATAAGAGAAAGTCCACCAAGACAACTAAAACAACAAAAGCTAGCATAATATCTAACCACATTGCTACTGTCTATTCTAAGCAGTATTTCATTTCTTTTTAACTATTTATTATGCATTTTGTTTATGCTAATTATTTAACTTGACCAAATAAACTTTTTTTTTATATCACAACATAGACCAGAGTCATAGCATACTCACAGATGTGTATAATTTGTGTATTATCAAATATATATATATATATATATATATATATATATATATAAACATTTCTGCACCTCGCCCTATTTTCTTATATTCCTTCTCATCTGAAACATCTTTGTGTCTGCTGTCTTCACCCTGTCCCTCACTGTGATATAGATAAACCAGAAAAAAAGTATTTCTATTGACAAATGTAACATGAACTTGACTTACTATAAATCTGTTTACTGGACTCCTTAAAACATTTAAAGCCTAATTTCTTGTTTGAATCATCACATCATCTTTACCTGATCAACTGTTCCTCCTCCCCCTCTTCTGACTGCTCTACCCTGATTCTACTTTCACCTTGAATCTGATATAAAAAAATATATTTTATCAAATTTTTTATAATCATAACTGTGAAATGAGAAAAGAAATGCGTTAACTATGAAATTAAAACCGCCAATAGATGGCAGCTAGAACTATTTTTGATAACTTGCATAAATTGCAGTGAATTAGCTAGCTAGCTTCAATAGGAGGTGTCTCTTTCTGCGTGGTCTCGTCTTGCTTCAGGTGTGCATCAAGCCGCCTGTCAATACTGAATTCAGTTGACTTGCACGGTTCGTTATGCTTTTAAAAACTTATCAAACATGTACCGCTCTTCACATTCATCAATGTTTCTTTGGTACTTGTGTATAAGCAGTCCTGCGCAGCATGATAACGTTATATTTACAGAAAAACTATATAGAAAAATCTCTCCTGATTCTCGCCTCGTGCACCCCGCCACGAGTTAGATTATAATCTTATTATCATACCTCTCTCTCAGTCTCGACATTTATTTGATTCTTTTTAATTTTAGACCAGTAATTCAGAATAGTCTGCTGAGCAGCGCTTCTCTTCATTTTCAGAGCTAACGTTAAGTGATCTTCCAGTCAGCACCACAAAGTGCGAAGAAATAGTTGGGAGTTACCAATTTGTGCAGTGGAGGGGGACTTTAGTTCTTTATTGACAAATTCGTACTCGATTCGGAACGAAAAAACCATGTTACAAAATATAGACTCTACATGTATTTCATATGAACATCGCAGATATTGGGGGGTTGTAATTGCTAGTTTTGAATATTGGGGGGTTACCTCCCCCCACAAACTACGCCCCTGGTTACACCCCTTATAATGATTTACATTAAATTTCAAACATTTAAATTAAAATATTACTCTGCTCCACTGAACAGAAAAGTTCATGACACCATGAGTTCTGAGTTTGCATAGAAGTCACACATTTAACCCTCTGGTGCTCCTTATTTAGGACACCTAAAGTTTTACTTTGTGTGTGTGTGTGTGTGTGTGTGTGTGTGTGTGTGTGTGTGTGTGTGTGTGAGCGTGAGCGGATGTGTCTGTTTTGCACTCTTGAGGTTTCAAAGTGTAACCCCTTCCTTGCGGTCCACTTTTTTTACTGCATTGTAGTTGAATTATTGCTTTTATTTTATATATTTGCTGTGTTACAGTCACACCAGTTCATAGGTGTGTGTGTGTGTGTGTGTGTGTGTATGTGTGTGTGTGAGTGAACGTGTTGGTTTTGCACTCTTGATGTTTTAGAGTTTCACCCCGTCATCGCCGTATACTTTTTTTCTGCATTGTGCCAGATTTGTAGATTGTACACATTGTTCGCTGAATTTTTGTATTTTTGTCGATTTCCCATGTCGATGACCCGGCCGCTCAGAGGTGGTACAGCAGCCGTGGTGACGGGACGTGACTTCTCCGTTCCCTCCTTCAGGGAACGAGGGTTACATAAGTAACTGAGTTGTTCCCTTTCAGTTGGTCACTCTGCGTCACGTCGGGTGACAGACAAATTGGGATCCCTACCAAAGGGCCACGGATACTGCCCCTTCCAGTGTCCTGTGGAAGCCTCCTGAGCCCCTATTTTTTGGCGCAGGTCAGGGCTAGCACAGAAGACCAGCTACTGTTGCCATGGCACTACCCACTCAGTAAGACTGGATAACACTGGGAAACGTACCCATTCCACTTGGAACAGGAATGCTGCAGATGCCCATCCTTCCCAAAGGAGGTTCAGAGGCGTTTACGCATGTGAACAACCGTTAGGTGCATATGGAAGATTAGAGGTGATTATAGCCTCTTGGATAATGGCAGAACGACTGATGGGGAAACACGGGCTCTGAGGTTATACCGTGGACTTTACACATATTGGAACATATGGAACCCAGCCCTCTACCGGTTCTCACTGATTCATCGAGTGAGGGACTGGCGCCAGACGCTCCACCACATCTGGCTGCCGAGGGAACGGAGGAGCTTGACAGGGTCTACAGTACGGACTCTCTGGAGCAGTTTTTAGCAAGCTGACCCGAAACCGGAGCCTCTCAGTGCTTCTACCTGTTTGAGGTGAGAACACAGGAGGAAACCGGTTCCACACGAAGGCTATAGAACCTAGCGAACGTGTTAGGGGTCGCCCAGCCCGCAGCTCTACAAATATCTGCCAGCGAGGCGCCACGAGCCAACGCCCAGGAAGATGCGACACTTCTAGTAGAGTGGGCTCTCAACCTGAACGGGCAGGGCACACCCTGTGCCTGATAAGCCAGGGTGATGGCGTCCACTATCCAGTGGGCCATCCTCTGCTTGGAGACGGCATTCCCCTTCTGCCGGCCTCTATGACAGACAAAGAGCTGGTCTGAGGTCCTGAAGCTTTGTGTCCTGTCAACGTAGCATCTCAATGCTCGGACGGGACAAAGCAAAGCTAGGGCTGGGTCTGCCTCCTCCGAGGGCAGCGCTTGCAGGCTCACCACCTGGTCCCTGAAGGGAGTAGTGGGAACCTTGGGTACATAGCCGGGTCGGGGCCTCAGGATTACCTGGGAGTCAGCCGGCCCAAACTCTAGGCACGAATCGTCGACCGAAAATGCGTGCAGGTCCCCTACCCTCTTGATGGAGGCAAATGCGAGCAGGAGCAGAGTCTTCATTGAAAGAAACTTCAGCTCGACTGCCCACAAGGGCTCAAAAGGGCCCTGCTGTAGTGCTTTGAACACTAGAGACAGGTCCCAAGAGGGTATAGAGGGGGGCCGTGGAGGATTTAAGCTTCTTGCCCCCCTAAGGAACCTGATGATCAGGTCATGCTTCCCCAGCGACTTCCCGTCCACGGGGTCGTGGTTAGCAGCAATTGCAGTTACATAAACCTTAAGGGCGGAGGGAGACAGCCTTCGCTCCAACCCCTGCTGCAGAAAAGACAGCACGACTCTGATCAAGTACTTCCGGGGATCTTCTCTATGAGAACAGTGCCACTCGACTATTTCACTTCAAGGCGTAAGCATGTCTCGTAGACGGCGCTCTCGCCGAAGTGATGGTGTCAACTACCTCTTGGGGTAGGTCACCTAGAACCTCCGCAACCCATTTAGGGACCAGACATGAAGTTTCCAGAGGTCTGGACGTGGGTTCCACAAGGTGCCATGTCTCTGAGTCAGTAGAGCCTTCCTCAGAGGAATCTGCCAAGGAGGGGCTGTCTCGAGGAGCATCAGTTCTGGGAACCAAGACCGAGTGGGCCAGTACGGCGCCATGAGCAAGACCTGCTCCTCGTCCTCCCCGATCTTGCACAGTGTCTGTGCGAGAAGGCTCACTGGGGGGAACGCATACTTGCGGAGGCCCCGTGGCCAGCTGTGCGCCAGTGCTTCTGTGCCGAGTGTCCCCTCGGTCAGGGAGTAAAACAGCTGGCAATGAGAGGTCTCTAGGGACGCAAACAGGTCTACCTGAGCTGGCCCAAAACGTCTCCAAATCAGCTGGACCATTTGGGGGTGGAGTCTCCATTCTCCAGGGAGCGCAGCTCGTGACAGCTCGTCGGCTGCCCGGTTGAGCAAGCCCGGAACGTGAATGGCACGAAGCAACCTCAGACGCTTCTGACTCCAGAGAAGGAGGTGGGGGGGCAAGTTGCGACATGTGACGGGAGCGCAGACCACCTTGTCGGTTGATTTACGCAAAGGTCACAGTGTTGTCCATGCAGACCAGTACGTGCTTGCCTCGTAGGTGGCTCTTGAGACGGGTCAAGGCCAGGCGTACTGCCAGCAACTCTAGGCAATTGATGTGCCAACGCAGTTGGGGGCCCGTCCAAACCCCAGACACTGCAAGCCCATTGAACGTGGTGCCCCATCCGGTGGTGGAGGCATCCGTGTAAACCACAGCATGCCTGGAGATCTGTTCCAGGGGCACTCCGGCCCGAAGAAACAAGGTCTGAGCACGGGCTGTGGGTTCAGCAGCAGGCTGGTGTGACTTGGACCCGGTGAGTGCCGCGTTGCCATGCCCACCTCAGGACTCGGCCATGAAGCCAGTGCTGAAGCTGTCTCATATGAAGCAGCCCCAGCGGCGTGACTGCCGCCGCAGCTGCCATATGCCTCAGGAGCCTCTGAAAATGTTTCAGTGGGACCGATGTCCTGCTCTTGAAAGTATTCAAGCAGTTCAACACCGACTGAGCACATTCCTGTGTGAGGCATGCTGTCTGATTGGCTGAATCCAACTCCATACCGAGAAAAGAGATTCTCTGTGTCGGGAAGAGTTTGCTCTTTTCCCAGTTGACCCGAAGGCCCTGTGTTCGCACAACTGGTCCTGAGACTGAGCCAGTATGAGCCAGTCGTCGAGGTAGTTGAGAATGCGAACGGCCCGTTCTCTCAGGGGAACAAGGGCTGCCTCCGTAACTTTCGTGAAGACACGGGGCGACAGGGACAGCCTGAAGGGCAGGACCTTGTACTGATATGCCTGTCCCTCGAATGCGAACCGCAGGAACAGCCTGTGGCGCGGACGGATCAACACATGGAAGTACACGTCCTTCAGGTCGATTACTGCAAACCAATCTGAGGAACGGATGCACCCAAAGATGCGTTTCTGTGTGAGCATCCTAAGTGGAGGCTTGTGAAGGATCCGGTTCAGGATGCGCAGATCCAAGATTGGTCTCAACCCACCGCCTTTCTTGGGTACAATGAAGTAGGGGCTGTAGAACCCCATCCTCATATCGGCTGGAGGGACCAGCTCTACTGCATCCTTCGCCAGGAGGACTGCGATCTCTGCGCGCAAGACAGGCGCATCTACCGCCTTCACTGAAGTGGATGCCCCCGAACTTGGGAGGACGCCAAGCGAACTGAATCGCAGAGCCAAGTCTAATGGTCCGACGGAGCCAAAGAGACTTACTGGGAAGCGCTAGCCAGGCTCCCAGAAACCGTACAAGTGGCACCAACGAAACCACTGACATACACGCGGTGGGGCAGTGAGGGGGAACGCAGGGACCCCGCTCGGGTGACACAGCCAGGTGACGCTCCTGGACCACAAGTGTGGACATTGCACGACCCAGAGACCACGCAATGACCTTCGTCGCTCGTTGCGCAAGGCCAGAAGTGGTACAAAGCTCTTTCAGAACTTCTGGATCGTGACCACCCTCATGTCCCCCAGTGCTTTTAGCCTGAAGAACCTTAAGTAATGCCGTAGCGTAAGGCGGAGGCAGCTTCTCCACAGGTCACATAAGCATCGCCGGACAGACCAGCCGAGTACCTACAGGCCTGGAAGAGGAGGCACGGTTTACCCTGCCGGGTGGAGGCAGTATTAGGACACAACTGCATCGCAACCAACCGCTCCACCGGGGGGGCCCCCGTATACCCACTAGCTGCACGACCACCGAGGGTGGTGAGGGAGGAGGAGCTAGCAGGTCAGTTTCTGGCAGTAAAAGTTGCCATCCACAACCTGGTAAGCTCCCCATGCACCTCTGGGAAGAGAGGCACCGGGGCAAAGTGCTGAAAACCAGCACAAACCACCCCGAGAAACCAGTCATCCAACCTCGAGGGCTCGGGACACGGTGGTGGTCTCCACTCGAGCCCTACCCTCTCAGAAGCCCGGGAAAGCATAGCTACTGCTGTAGCAGCAGCGCAGCCAAATCTTCTTCCCCAGAAAGCTACAGCTCACCCTCCGGATACCAGGGATACTGCTGGTATGCCCCTTGTAGAGGGTCCAGCACGTTCCACTGGCAGCTCAATTGATTTTGGAGTGCAAGAGGAGCGATGGTCCCTGGAGGGTTGGTTCCCTGGAGGGCTTGCCACCACTGTAATCCTCAGACCACCCGTGCCACCGCCTGAAGTAGTCCACGTCTGTCTGCAGCCAGAACGAGAACCAGATCGAGACAAAGACAACAGAGCTTCACCCCTTTGTCGAGGTAACGGAGCCTGGTCACAACTCCAAGATGATCATCTTCCCCCATGAGAAGATGCCTCATCCACGAATGCCATCTCAGCATGCCACATGCGATCATGACCATCACCCGGGACCAGGTAACGACCGCATCCAGAAACGCACAGGTGACACGTTGGCTGTAGCAAAACCCAACTCGTCTTTAGAAAGACGTAATGTCGAGTTTACCAGACACAACGTCATCTTTAAAAAGACGCACCCGTGAATGCTCTTTTAGGGAAAAAGCTCTTTTAGTGTGCTGAAGCACACAGGGGAGATGGTCGCCTGCAACACAAACAGGGGGTAGTGCAACCTGATGTGTGCAATACACTCGACACGGGAAGAAGTCACTATACCGCCAGCACGAGAGTCTTTCCGAAGAGCGTGCTCAACTCGTTGAATTCACTCGTCAGCAGAAGTCAGGAGCAGAACGATGTAACCGCTCGGCTCTGAAGCGAAAAGCTGAATATGCGCTGTACCTGCTGCCTACTTATACTCACGCTGTGATCAGTAGCAGCTGGATGCAATAATCGCATGCCAATGTGCATTGGCTCATGTAGTTACACTCTTAGTGGATTGGTCTCTCTAAGTGAGATCCCAATTCATCGGTCACCCGACGTGACGCGGAGTGACCGACTGAAAGGGAACCTGGGCTTCCATACCACCTCAGCAGTGCCACAAACTGATCACCTCCATTTCACGCCGAATTGAGGCAGTAATTAAAGCAAAAGGAGCCCCTACCAAGTATTGAGTACATATACAGTAAATGAACATACTTTCCAGAAGTCCAAAAATTCACTAAAAATGTTTTTTTTATTGGTCTTATGAAGCATTCTAATTTGTTGAGATTTGGGTTTTTGTTCAATGTGAGTCTAAATCATCACACTTAAAAGAACCAAAGACTTAAACTACTTTAGTTTGTGTGCACTGAATTTATTTAATACACAAGTTTCACAATTTGAGTTGAATTTTTGAAATAAATGAACTTTTCCACGACATTCTAATTTATTTGGGTGCAGCTGTAGGACTGAAATCTATAAACCATTGTTGTAACCTCTTAAGTTTTAGATATTAAAATACCAAAGTTATCTAATAAGTTAAAATAGTAGAATAAAAAAAAAAAAAAAAAAAAACTTTTGTGTTGGGTGAGACTATACAAGGATGCAAAAATCTGACCATCCTATATTAAAAGACCAAGTAAAGCCCAATTTGTACTTCTGTGCTGAACCTATGCCGTAGCCTATGCAGAGATGCACAGGCCTGCACCGTAGCCTACACCGTACCTGACATGCACCTCTCCAAATATCTAACAGCGCGTCAATTCTACAAGGACCGCAAGCACTGTGGTTGGTCTGCTAGAACCCCTCCCTCTGTATGTACTTGAGTTTTGTGTTTATGAGCGTTTATGAGCACTGTAATATATTTTAATGTTACACTGTCTTATTTAAAAAAACAAAACAAAGAACAAGTGTCTTATTATTTATTATAGTACATAGCATTATACATCCGCAGTTGTCCGCGACAAACAATGTTGATCTGCTGTAATACACGTCCTTGTGGAGACTGAAAGAATGCCATCTTCTCCTGTTCCATTGCTGGCTCCTTTTTGTAGTTTTAAATAATGATTTAATGATTTGATTTTTATTTGCCACCGTCATGGCTTCTCTGACAAGCCGCTTCTTCTTCGGCTTTTGCCGTTGTACTGCGGGTTACACCAGCAACACGCCCGTGGACACTTCAGACTAGTGGTCCGCATGTGTACTGCACGTCGACGCGGACGACGACACAGAAGTATACAGTGCCCTCCACTAATATTGGCACCCTTGGTAAATATGAGCAAAGGTGGCTGTGAAAATAAATCTGCATTGTTTATCCTTTTGATCTTTC
>JAFVLL020032165.1:0-63312 GCA_021397915.2 Tor tambroides | reverse complement strand
TTGTTCTGTTTCCTTGCTGGAATTCCAGCTCCTCATGTTTCAATGTTCTAATCGCATCTTAAATTTGTCTGATTCAGTCTCTGATATTCTACAGTTCACTACACTCAAACAGCCTCCACAGTCACCAGATCTCAATCCAGTTGAGCACCACTGGGATGTGGTGAAACAGGAGATTTGCATTATGGATGTGCATTTGATAAATCTGCAGCAACTGTGTGATGCTATCATGTCAAAATGAACCAAAAACTGTGAGGAATGTTGAATCTGTGCCACTAAAAATTAAGGCAGTAGTGAAGGCAAAAGGGGGTTCAACCTGGTACTAGCATGGTGTTCCTACTAATGGAATGACTGGTGCTTTGAATATACTCATTAAGTATGGTGCACTGCAAAAAAAATAAATAAATAAAAAATAAAAAAATAAAAAAATTTAAATACCTTCATCCCAGTGTGCATACTATGCATCCTAAATAATATTTGAGATTAGAATAAATTTGTTGCAAAACACATTATGTTGAAAATAACATGCCAAAATTCCCCAGATGGATACTGTTTCTGGTAAGTTTTCAAAGTGTGGGTTTGTGCACACCATAACAGCTGATATTATGTTAAGTAGAGATGCCCTGAAAGGGGTTTGAGTTATTAATAAACAATATCAAGATATGTTACAATGATATAAATAAACTGAATCCAGAGTATATAGACCTTATGCATCAGAGAAACAAGTGTGCCGCAATCTTGAAATTTTTGTCTTTGAACTTTCGTTTTTGTGGTAGCTCTATAGCATCACTGTTGAAGAGTAATTAGCTGGTGAAATGTATTTACTTATTGTAGAGTTAATAAAAGTTATCATGAGCATTGTAATGTTACAAGCAGATGTAACAGATGTCAGTAGACTGGAAAGATTTTAAAACGAGCGGTTCATTCATAAATTCATACAACCTTAACTTCATGCTGTGGAAATACAAACCAGAAAAGAGAAAACTGGTAACACTTTACAATACGGGTGCACAAATATGCATTAAATAATGCTTAACTAATGCACAGATAATCATGAGTTAATGTACAACTCATGATGAACTAAACCATTTATTAATGATTACTACATCAGCAAATAATGAATATTCTATATGATTCAAAGATTAAGTAATCAATAAATTCTTATCAGTTAAATGTGTCATAATGTATTAATTAACTAATAACTTATTTTATTAACTAATGAAGTAAATTCATATGTTAATTACCACATTGGGTCGAAGCCATGCCTTTAAACTTCCAGTTGTCTGCTTTAATAAATCATTAGCTAATGATTTGCTAAGGTATCATTATGTTATGACTTTACTTGTTGAGGCACATAACTATTAACTAATTGTTAAGTAATATGTCATTGTGGTTATAGATTTTGAATTAGTTAGTCATGTGCCTCGAAAAGTAAAGTCACACTATAATGATACCCATGCAAATCATTAGCTAATGATTAATTAAAGCAGACCACTGGAAGTTGAAATGCATGCTTGAACCCAATGTGGTAATTAACATATGAATTTACACTATTAGTTAATATAATATGTCATTAGGGAATTAATACATTGACACATTTAACTAATAACAATTTATTGATTACTTAATCTAAGAATCATATAGAATGTTCATTTGTTGCTGATGCAGTAATTGTTAATAAATGGTTTAGTTCTTCATGAGTTATACAATAACTCATGATTATCTGTGCATTTGTTAAGTATGAATTAATGCATATTAGTGCCACCGTATTGTAAAGTGTTACCAGAAAACTATAAGCACAGCACTGAAAAGGGGCAGAGCTACAAAAGGTCTATATATCTGCTTGTCTGTGCTCTTCATTCGTGTTAGTTTTGAAACTATTAGAAGCCTGTTGACGATTTGCAGAAACCTGCCTTGAGTAGTTTTGAGTGGTAAAACAAGCTATCATGTTCTCAGCTTGGGCTGGTCTAGCTGGTTTTAAAAGTAGGAAAAACGGCTGATGAAAACAAGGCAAGAATATTCTCACTATAATATTAATACAAAGGTTTAATGAGTTATTTTAATGTGTTGTTTTGTATGTCCTGTAAACAAATGCAGGTGATATGATCACTCTATATAGCCTACTTCATATGAAAACATATCTTATGAGACCATTAAACAAACTTACCATCAGATGTCAGCTTTTATCTCTCTGAAATGGCATGGCATCTTTTGGTCTGTTTGATGAGTATAATGACTGATTTGGTCCACTCAAAAATGTTTTTAGCAAATAAGTGAACTCCACCTTGATACACACACAAACACCTGAATCAGATCCAGAACTCCATAAGCAGGTTCTTACAAGCTATTATGATGTCACATCATCATTATGTTACAACTGTCTAAATCAGGGTTGTGCAACTGTTAGTTTGCTTAAAGTAAATGCCACCAAGCAATAAAGGTTGTCAGATCGAAACAGAATATTGCTGGTATGATAATTTGTCATTTATGTAATATATGGTATTATAAATAGTAACATTTGTAATTTGATAACAAATGGTGATGGAAGATGTTCAAATGTGTAATTGGAAATTTCTAAGCTATTCTGTGAGAAGTGTTCAAAGTCTGTGGAAGTACAGCAGTTTGTGGAAGAACCAGAATCTCTTTTTTTTCCCCAGACTCAACTACAGAAAAAAAAGTGGGAGAAGTTACAGTTGGTGATGAGTTATACTGAGGCCAACTGCTTCTAAGAGAAGGACCTCACCCTCAACTGTAAACTTCAGTGTCTTGCTTCATTTCACATATGTGACCCTGGACCACAAAACCAGTCTTAAGTCGCTGGGGTATATTTGTAGCAATAGCTAAAAATACATTGTATGGGTCAAAATTATTGATTTTTCTTTTATGCCAAAAATCATTAGGATATTAAGTAAAGATCATTTTCTATGAAGATATTTTGTAAATTTCTTACCGTAAATATATAAAAACTTTTTGATTAGTAATATGCATTGCTAAGAACTTCATTTGGACAACTTTAAAGGCGATTTTCTCAATATTTTGACTTTTTTGCAAATTTTGAAAATTGACACTTAAGACTGGTTTTGTGGTCCAGGGTCACATATATCACTGACAGGAGAGAAAGGAAAGAGGAACAGTATATTATTCATTACTTTTCACTTTTCAAAGTGGCACTAGATCTGCAAGATATTAAATAAAGTCACATAATGGCATTATTGTGTATATTAGTACAAATATTTATTAAATACTTAGCATCAGTTCTGTGTGAAGTGTATGAATAATATAAGATTTTAATTTACATATTGCACATACAATTATGATGCACAATTGTGTAAATATTGTGGAACATTGGAAATATTGCACATTATGTATTTCACTTTATTAATATATGAATTGTTCATGAGCAGTTATTCCACACAGTCCATCATCCATGTCTTGTCTGTTGGTATTCTGGTCCTCAGGGGAGCAGAGGTTATGAAGAAGTAGATCTTGGAGGGTGGGCAAGAGAGCACTCTCAGCAATCCCGACTGTCTATGGTTCAATTCACCTTTTGCCAGGAGTTTGATTGACAGTCGTTCTGAGCAACAGTAACTAAGGGAGGTGGCTCTTTGCGAAGGCTCAACTTCTTGTTGACAGCACAATTATAAGAACAGCTGTCATGTGATAGTTACCGTCAGAGCTGCCGATGTCAGAGCAAATGACATGAGGAGATCAGATATGAGGTTATCAGAAGTGTGAGGGACCAAGGGGTCAGGAAGGAGGAACACCAACTTTTACCAAAGAAAATATGGGTCTTTATTTAAATCCAAGTCAAGAAACAACTTACAAACTCAAACTTGTTGCAACAAAATAAGATAATCTTATTTAATAATAAACAAAGAAATAAGATCAAACAAGGACAAGCTAACAGACTACAACTGACCAACCAAATGAACAAAGCAAACAACTTATAAAGGAAAAGATGGGCCCATTACAACACGAGTGAGAAAAAAAAACATACATTACATTTTACACAATGACACCAAACAAATCAAAACAGAATCAAGCAAGTATATTTTAAATAAACTTTAAAGAAAAGCAAATCAAGTACCATAGTCATACAACTAAAGAAATCAAATTAATAAAGATTTCCAGTTTTCCTGCTGCCCCGTGCCATCTCAGAAAATGGTACATCCAAGCAGAACCAACAACGCATACATTTTTTTGTTCCTGCCCAGACTTCAATTTTCATAACCCGGAACACCAATTCTGACTCTCTCGTCTGCAGCTAAACACCACTCAACACCAGTAAACTTAAACTCAAATAGAAACAGGTATAAATAACAGATACAATGCAACTCATTTGTGTGCACTTCAAATGAACAGTAATGTAAATAAACATGTTATAAAAATATGCTTAAAAAACATGTTGTTATTTGCGGTGCTGAGTAAGGCGCACAACAAAGGAGAATAGGAATTTTTCAGTCTTTTAATATACAATCCAAGAAGAAGATACATGGAGTGTCAGAAATCAATCTGCACAAACATGTAGACATGAACCAATAACCAACAAAATCAAACTCAAAGACAGGAACTAATAAAAGGGCAGATAACGAGGAGACGACAGGTGAACACAATGACTAATTAAACAGAACGAGGGAAACTAGGTCACAAGGGAAGCACAGACATGTTGTAACGGGGCAAACAAGACGTGAGACGTGCGGATCCATTTGCAAGGCTTTATTCAAAGGCGAGGTCACAAAACAAGCAAGGTTCATGCAATGGCAAACAGGAACATCACAGGCAAGACAAAGAGTAATCCTAGGGCAAGCGTGGGTCGATGATTGGCGAACAATATCCAACAGGGCAAGGCAGAGAGATAATCCAGGTACACGAGCAATAATCCAAGAGAGATTCAAACAGAGCCCGAATGGCAAGGCAAAGGGTAAATCCAGGAAACACTGGCAAGAATCAAAACACTAGAAAACACACAAGGCAAGACTATAATAACAGAGTGGGCTCCGTAAAGTACCTATCGCTTGGAGAGTGATATACACTATACAATACTCGGCGAAGACAGAGAGGAAGTCCATGGCTTAAGTAAGGCGTGTAATCAGTGCAATCAGCTGTGTGATCAGTGCAATCAGCTGTGTGTGTCGTCAGTGCAATGGATGATGGGAATTGTAGTTTGAGGTGACGTGCAACAGTTCGTGTAGTGCAAGAGTCAATGTGGTGAGCGGAACGGAAGAGTATGACAGACTAGATAGTCTCTCTAAGAGTGAAGCCTTGGGACGCCCAGGCAATCCAGGAGGGTGGTGGAGCGGAGGCGGAACAGGGGGAGGGATGGAGGGCCAGGTCCACGTGGAAGTGGAGTGGTCAGGAACCAAGGTAGAACAGGGCACCAAGGCGGAGCAGGGAACCAGGGCAGAACCAGCAGAGCAGGAAGCCAGGGCGGAGCAGACGGAACAGGAGTCCACCAGGACGGCGCAGACGGAACTGGAGCCCACCAGGGAGGAGCAGATGGAACAGGAGTCCACCAGGACGGAGCCGACGGAACTGGAGCCCACCAGGGCGGAGCAGATGGAACTGGAGCCCACCAGGGCGGATCAGGAGCCCCCCAGGGCGGAGTGGATGGGACTGGAGCCCACCAGGGGGATCAGGAGCCCCCCAGGGTGGAGCGGATGGGACTGGAGTCCACCAGGGCAGAGCAGAAGATATCTACGGCAGAGCAGGCGCAGCAGAAGACCACCAGACCGGAGCAGAAGACCACCACGGCGGAGCAGACGGAACAGCAACCCCTGGTAGAGACTGGGATCTAGGGAAAACTGAGACACAAGAGACAGAGAGAGCATGTACGGACTCAAGAACCGAGGCAGGGAACATAGGAAGTCCATCGATCTTTTCTCTGGTGGCAACTGAAAGGGCAGACAGTCCACAAGTAAACTCCCTGATCAAAACTGGACAGGCAGAGAATTCAAAATTTAAGTCATTGACTGGAACTGGACAGGAAGACAGCTTAAGACCTGACTCATTGACAGTGACTGTACAGGCAGGCCGTTCAAAATTTGACTCATTGACTGGAACTGGACAGGAAAACAATCCATAAACGGACTCCCCAACTAGGACTGGCAAGACAGACACACTTCGAGAAACAGAACAAGAAGACAGTTCATAATCAAATGCATTGGCTGGAACAGGACTGACAGATAATTCAGGGTTAAACACACTTGGGGGTAGTGGTCCGGCAGACAGATCAAAACTGGGGGCATTGACTGAAACTGGACTGGTAGACCTTTCAGTAAGTGACATTAAACAGATAGACAATTCACACTCAGACTCATAAGTTGAAACTGGACAGACAGATAGCTCAGAATCAAGGTCATTGACGGAAACTGGATAGACAGACTGTTCACTAAGGGTATCTTTGGCAATGACGGAGTTAACAGGGCATACAGAAAATTCATTTAAAGTTTCCATGGCAGTGACAGGCAAGCTAGACAGTTCGAACTCAGACACATTAGTACTTTACTTACTTTTAGTCATTTAGCAGACGCTTTTATCCAAAGCGACTTACAAATAAGAAAAAGTAACTAAAACTAAAAGTCAAAACTCTGTAAATACTATATATACACACACACACACACACACACACAAGAAAATAAAGAAATTAAATAAAAATGACAAATGCATACAACATTTCAAAACTAAACATTTAAATGAAAAAAAAGTAAAGCTAAAAACAAAACATTAAAACAACAAAAGGTGTAATAATAATGCTTAATAATAATAATAATGGTATAATAATGCTTCTAACATAACACTAAGCCAAACACCAAAAAAACAACGACATGTGTATGTACAGCAACACACAGGCTTGGCTGGACTCGCGACGATCAACTGTGACTTGGCTGGACTCGCGACGATCAACTGTAACTTGACTTGGCTTTTTAACATCAACAGTGACTTTATTTTGTGAACGGGCTCCGCTGTCGCCGCCATTTTGTGAGCGTGCTCTAGCGTGGCTGCGATCACACAATTGAGTGCGGTGTCGCGTTCCTCCGCGACACCCACAGTGAACGCTGAACCAACAGTCAATAAAGCATAGTCCATAAAATCACTTAGAGACGAACGGGGACCTTCAAGGGTTAATCGTGATTTGAGCGGCTGGTTAATGCCCTCACAAAAAAAATCTATGAGCACACAGTCAGGCAAATCAGAATAATTAGCGATCTCTAAATACTCTAGAATATAGCTCTCAAGTGATCGAGTGTCCTGCTTGAGAGCTAACAGCAGTTTTGCTGTGTCCATACCTGGCCAGTGTCCATTTGAAAAGCTGCTGGATCCTTTTGTGGCCGAGTATTCTGTTATGGAGCCGACGAGACGAGAGGCGTGCGGATCCATTTGCAAGGCTTTTATTAAGAGACGTGGTCACAAAACAAGCAAGGTTCATGCAATGGCAAACAGGTACAACACAGGCAAGACAAAGAGTAATCCTAGGGCAAGCGTGGGTCTTCGATCGGCGAACAGTATCCAAAAGGGCAAGGCAGAGAGATAATCCAGGTACACGAGCAATAGTCCAAGAGAGGTGCAAACAGAGTCCGAATGGCAAGGCAAAGGGTAAATCCAGGAAACACGGGCAAGAATCAAAACACTAGAAAACACACAAGGCTAGGCAAGGCAAGACTAAGATAACTGAGTGGGCTCCGTAGAGTAGCTATCGCTAGGAGAGTGATATACGCTAAACAATACTCGGCAATGACAGAGAAGAAGTCCATGGCTTAAGTAAGGCATGTAATCAGTGCAATCAGCTGTGTGTGTTGTCAGTGCAATGAACGATGGGAATTGTAGTTTGAGGTGACGTGCAACAGTTTGTGTAGTGCAAGAGTCAATGTGGTGAGTGAATGGAAGAGCATGGACAGGATTTGTAACACATGTTACACATGTGAGTAGTAAAATAAGTTCTCTTTCATGGCTTATTGTGCTTAAACTGTCAAATACACACAAGTTTATGTTAAAAACACACATAAATTACAAAAACACAGTCAGTTATGTTTCTGAAGGTAAACATCTGGGAAATAAATTGTCTTTATGAAATGTCTGCAACATACTTTGGTTAAAATTCCTCACTGGTTGTGTAAAACAACACCCTTTTTACCTTGTCAAAAACAGATCTGCTGACCCTTTTCAACAGCGACCCTTTTCAAAGCATGTCTTTTTAAATGATAATGAGCTACTGCTCACCCCGCCCCTCTCTTCTGCTTTTTGTGCATCCAGTGGTATGGTACCATCAAAAACAAAACTAATTGACTGTGTCCTCAGTGGCTCTCATGTCGGGAGAAAATTAAGACTCTTATGTTCACTTTTACATCCAACTACAAAACACCTGCATTGCTCACAAGACGTTGTTGCTACAGATGCTTGAGCGTGGAGAAAACAGCGGAAAGCATACAACTGGCTGAGGGTAAAAATTTGCAAAGACAGGACAGGCGGTCAGCGGTCGTGGGCGGGGCCTGAGCAGTATGATGTCATCAAAACGGCCGTTTAGACCGTTTAGGTTTTTTGGGGGTTAAAAAAAGGAGTGAATGGATTTTTATCATCGTAGGGTGGTTGTGTCCACACATTGCTAAGACACATTTATATGCAAACACCATGTAAAAGTGAATTTTGCATCTGGGGTCCCCTTTAAAGATTCATCTTTTTCCCATCTCAACTCATTATCTCTAACGTGGTCACTCCCACGAGCCGATCGCACTTTTCAAATTCTAAACATCCACGTGAGGCGCACGGACATGTAAATGCCCACATCACCATAAACAAATGCAAAGAGTTCATCCTGGCTACTTTTTGTTTCTGGAAGAAGACGCACTGAGAGGAATAACCCAGAATTTACCTCCGAAGAAGAAGAAGAACACAACGTGATGCGTCGCGCAGCTAGATCCAGTGGAGGATATCACTCTGATGAGTAGCCTAAGATTACTTGCATCTGTTGTTATTGTGTTATTGTGACATAACTTGTACACATTTTACTAGTTAGACATTTCTCACACTATAATTCCTGATTACATGAATGAAATCAAGTGAAACATTTTGAAATGTGTGTCATTTCATTGTCTAAATGTCTCAAAATGCCAGGATGCTTGTTTAATGTTTTATAACATATAAAACCACAAGATATAAAAGTAGTGTGAGTGTTAACATTATGAATGAATGTTTGGCACAAAGGTGTGTTACTGTTCAAGTCTCAGTATTCAGATGTTCAATCATGTGTCCTTGACCTTCACTGTGTATATTTTTATTATACTGTATTGTAAATAAAATACAAATAATAATCAAAAACCCACATTATTTTACTCTCCTTTCTTACCTGCCTCAGTCACATTCATATTAATGGCCTATTATGTGCGGCTGTCTCTCAGGTGTGGATCACTAAATATTCATGGCCATTGTCACTCCCTCACATAAGGGCATTCTATCACAAAACATGTTTTACAAATGTTAAATCAATATATTGTTTTCTGTGAACAAATGAACAGGATCATTTAAACATCATTTTGTAGCAAAAACTTCCAGTTCTCAAAAGTCTTGTGAACAAATATTCTGTATATGTTTTATGGCCTTATTTGACTTAAAAATTTAGTTTTTCACTAACCACGCATAAACATTATTATCTCAAAAACACAAACATGTATTTTCATGCTGGTCACATATTATTGTAGCCCAGTTTGTGCTGAATACAGTGTTATCAGACTTTAGCCATTAATATTTTTTTTAAGATACCGAAAAAAAAATGTCAGGGCATGTCAAAACTTCTCCAGGGCCCCAAAACACCCTCAGACCCCAGAGGGTTAGGATGGAGAAGGCAAAAGATGCAGAAGACAAAGAGCACACCCAGTTTGTTTTCTTTTTTTCCCCAAAATCACAAAGTTTTGTTGTAATTTTGAGTGTACACAAAAAAAGTAGACACTTAACAGTTTCAATTGATGTATAACGCTTATTTGTGTGACCAAAATCAACAGAGTATTTTTAGTGTCTTTTGCACTGATCTTAAAAAAACTGAGCTGGTATCGCAGGCGATACAGCCGACCCCAGGAAGTTAAGTGTTTGATAACTTTATTCAATTTCTGTATATTTCCTACTTGCTGAAGGACACAGGTAGCTAAATATGACATTTATTATAATGGGTTTATAAGAAGATTGTTTTAAGTTCACTTAAATTAGTTGTTATTTTTTAAAGTCTAATAAATGTTAAAACTGATAGCACTCAATTAAAGTGCAGCACCCCTGTATACATCACTAAAACAAACAAACAAACAAACAACTGTCTTACACCAAGCCGCTGTCTTATCAGTTTAAGCCCTCAAAGACCTAACTGGACATAGCTCGAATCGTATGTCAGTTTGATCTGCTGGCAGTGCAGCCAACACAATAGGCTGGTTCATAAAATGCAGGGACAAAACCTTTGGTAGAAATGCCATATTGGGCCACAAAGAGACACTACTTGAATCCATTACTCCAGCACAAGCAGGGAGCATTCACTGATAAGGCATGGTGTTCACACGCTTCGCTGTTGTAATGGCCAAGAGAAATGCTGTCTCCTACTTCCACTCACTCTCTCCTACTTTCACTCACTCTTATGAAATATGCATCCTCTCCAGAAGTCTGAGATCTATAAGTGAGCACTGCCTCATGGTACCATCACAGAGAGGCACAAAATCACTTTCAAGAACATTTTTTCGTTCACTGTGATCTTCCCAGAATGATCTTCCCAGCCCCATCTGGAATGCTGAATCCGTGACCATTTTCAAGCGGCAGCTGAAAACTCATCTCTTTCATCACCATTTGACTTCATCCTAAATAATAATAATCAAAAAACTTTGCTTTTTCTTTCCTTAATCCTCCATTTAGCTTGTACTTATCTGAACAATGCCTGAAACTTTGTATTACGAGCACTTCCTGTGTTAGCTGCCTCTTTATGATGAATCGCTTGTAGTCCTCAATTGTAAGTAGCTTTGGATAAAGGCATCTGCTAAATGAATAAATTTAAATGGAAATGGAAATGACAGCCATTTAATATCTGACTCTGATACTGGCTCAAATGGAAAGGTGACACAGGGAATCGAGAACAATAATCAAATCCCATGTCGGACTCCTCCACCACGTGAAGGACAAAAACGATTTGCTCCTTTCAGGAAGAGAACAATTAGCCTGTCAGACCCAAGCAAAGAATTACTAAACTCAGATCGATGAGCTGCTAATGCCACCATGTACACCTTTAGTGTGGAAGAAACCAGAAAATAAATGGAAAAGAATCCAGTGGGGTGAACTTGAGGGTGGACTAACTCTATGGCACCTTTG
Organism: Tor tambroides; assembly: GCA_021397915.2. Classification (NCBI taxonomy): domain Eukaryota; kingdom Metazoa; phylum Chordata; class Actinopteri; order Cypriniformes; family Cyprinidae; genus Tor; species Tor tambroides. The sequence goes on along the minus strand of JAFVLL020032165.1, from coordinate 51,984 downwards.
CGCAGCAACACCAAAACCTTGTACACAAGTGCCTCTGCCTGGTGTGGATCATGAACTATTGTCTGTCTCATGCAAGTATGAGCAGGGGGTTGACAGCAAAACTGTATACGGTACTCTCTCTGAAGTGTAGTCAGCAGCCTGGGTGTCGTGCGTGAGACTTATGTCCATGCTGTTGAGTCCCAACATGGCCAGGAGGTAGAGGAGCTTGTGGGGTCAGATGCTGGAAATGCTGAGGAAGTCTAAATGCAGATCTTACACCAACATTATGATAACGGACACCAGAGGCTGTTGGAGGAGGCCTGGATCCTGAGGCTTTCCCCACATGATGGGAAAGAGTTTCAGAGACTGACACATGCCGGTCCAATGCTTCCTGTGCAGCTGGTCCAAAAATTCAACAAGAGACTAATGGCAGTTGTCACAAATTGTTTCAACACACCTCTGGCAAGGAAGATTGAGCCAAACAAATATGCCTTCAAGCTTGCAAAAAAGTGTCTAAACCAGTGCCACAGTGACTGGCAATAACACCCATGGCTCGTAAAGAGAATTCAGTAAGTTCTGTCACTAATAGGTCAGATGAAGCTCCACTTAGAGAGGAATGTCAATCTACAAGCATGCGCACCAAGGAATTGGAAACATGGCCAAGTCTTGCTGTAGAATTGTATGCACAGAATAGTAGCTCATCAGTGCATCTGCACTCAACATTGGGACAGCGCACATTTTCACGAAGTGCCTCATCAGGATACACAATGAGTGGTGCCACACTAGATTCTATAGGTGACATGCTACCAAGTCCCACTACGTCTAGGTCCTGCATCACAGCAAGTGCGTGAGCCAGCTGATCAGGGCGTTTGGCATTTGAAAAGCTTTGTAATTCTGACCCCAATGCAGATGTAAATTCCTGGCACTGAGGCTTGGTAAAGGATTATCTCTGTGCACAATGTAAAAAAAATTCTCAGAACCTACTGATTGATGCAGGTGAGCATCGCTTTTAATGTTCCTTACAGTGATCCAACAACTGAAGATGACTCACCTGACTTCTCAGACACAGTCTCAATGCCAGAGTGAAGTGATTTATCTGCAGGTATTTTTCTTCAGCTCCAGACATTACTGGAGTAGCTTCAGAAAGCGAGTCAAAGACAGCCACTGACATTGCATCTATCTCCTGCCCTGTATGCATAGGTGGCAACGGTGTAATTCATGATTCAAGTTGAGCCTTCTCTTGTACCTCCATATTAGTCTGAGCTGTAGTCAGGAGAGACAGTAACATCTCTACTGCAGAAGACAGCTGATCAACTTTGCATTCTAAATCAGAAGATTTAGCCTTCTTATTCTTTTTTTCATTTTGAAATGTTTGTATACGCTTACAATCGACTGCAGTGAGACTGAAAGAAAATAATTGCGGCATTATGGTGCATTCCGGGCATGGGTCAGACATTGCCTCTTTAATGAACTTCTAGCTGAGAGAATGGGCCAGTCTCCTTCAGGTTTTGTAATACTTTCCCACACTCTACACATTGTTGGATGTTTTTCTTGGTGTAGCATGACAAATCCGCTCTGAATAGGATGAATCATCAGCAGTGGCGGGCCGTGCGTTTTACACCTAGGCCTTCAATGGCATCCTACATGAATTAATCCACCTCTTAATACCATCATAATGATGCCACGGCTATAGAAACCATAAATATTACACAGAAATGCAGTATAACAGGGCATTGCATCACAGACAGGTATCTTATGTAGTGAGAATGAATGCTATTACTAAAGCTAGAAACCCAATTAAGACAATTCAACTAGTTGCCGCAGCTGCGCAACGCATCATCCCTAGCTGAGGCATTAACCTGACAAAATAACACAAAAACAGTCCAACCGATTTTCTTACAGACATTTATTAACTCAAACGTATTTATACCTTACAGATAACATTGGTATAAAACAAATAAGGCAATTACATGTGTTTTAAAGTTGACCTAACAATTTAACGAACTCTTACTGCTTTTCGTCTTCAGGAGTCTCCCCGCTGGTCTGCCAGTGCGCTGCGGGAGGAAAGTACTAGTTAGCACAGCTTTACCGGGAAAGCGAGCAAATAACATAAAAAAAAAATCATACAAGACGATGAAGAAAAGCGTATACATGTGTTTTATCGTACCCCTAGGACTCTCATCTTCACACCGAGTCTCCCCGCTGGCCTGCCTCTGCCAGCAGCGCTGCAGCCGGAGGAAAAGACCAGTTAATACAGCTCCACTCGATATTCTTACAGAAACTTAAACCTGGTTTATATCTCGCAAATAACATCAGAGGAGGATGTGTGGTTGCAGAGGAGGTGTGTGGTTGTTTTTCGTGGTCATTTAGTACTTTTGTCACGAATCCCGGCCTTGCTCTTCCGTTTATTCGCCACCAGATGTCACCAACTCACCACATGGACTCTCACACCACACAGCACACTGGACTGCACTTCCCACAATCCATTGCACTGACGACACACACCTGATTCCACTGATCACACTATCTCACACGCTATTTAAACCATGGACATTCTCAGTTAGTTCGCCGAGTATTGTTAGCGTATATCTCTCATAGTGATAGCTGCATTACGGAGCCCTAGTTCTAGTCATAGTCTCGCCTTGCCTTGCTTTTCTTGCCGTGTCTGACCCTGCCCGTGTTTCCTGGATTAACCCTTCGCCTTGCCGTTTGGACTCCTGCTCCGCTCCCGTTTGGACATTATTGCCTCGCCTCTGGATTATCTCTCTGCCTTGCCCCTTTGGATACTGTTCGCCGATCGTCGACCCTCGCTTGCTCCACGGATTGCTGTGTCTTGCCATACCTGTTTGCTGTGTACCGACCCTGCCTGTGTATTGATCATGTTTATTAATAAAGCTCTGCATATGGATCCGCACGTCTCACGTCTTATCAGCCCCGTAACAGAATACTCGGCCCCGAGAGGATCCAGCGGCTTTTCAAGCAAACATTCTTCAGGTATGGACACAGCTTTTCTAATGTTGCGATTCAAGCAGGGTACCCGATCGCTGGAGGAATGCATCGAGGAATTCCTAGAGTTAGCTAATGACTCTGATTTGACGGACTGTTTTTTGATTGATCTGTTTTGTGACGGCCTTAACCAACCGCTGAGATCAAAGCTCCTCCGTGAAGGTCCCCGTAAGGCCACTCCCGCCCAATTCGCGGGATTATGTGTTGCTGTGGTGGGGCTCGTTCACTGTGGCAGTCGCGGAGGAACGCCGACACCGCACCACTGCTAGCATGATGCAATAATAACAATTTCTTCTGCCTTCGCCTGCTGTTTGTGAGTCTGCTCTCACTGCCCCTGCCTGCTGTTGCCAGAGTCTGCTCACGTCAAGCCAGAGTCTGCTCACGTCACGCCAGTCAAGCCAGAGTCTGCTCACGTCATGCCTGTCAAGCCAGAGCCTGCTCACGTCAAGGCTAAGTCTGCTTACGTCACGCCGGTCAAGCCAGAGCCCGCTCACGCCACGACTGTCAGGCTAGAGCCACGTCACGCCTCAGCTCTTCAGCCAGAGCCTCGTCACGTCTCAGCTCTTCAGCCAGAGCCTCGTCACGTCTCCGCTGAGCTGCCAGATTTCGTCACCAGAGATTTAAGGTCAGTCCTTCGAGTTCCCTGTCTGATTACCAGTATAATGGACCCACCATTGATATCAGTGCGAGCAGCTGGCATTCCCAGGGCCTCAGCACTGGCTGTTACAGACCAGTTCTCTGACCTCAGTGCTCCCGTAATGGCGGTCGCCATTGTGTGCGTGTGGGCTGTACACTGCACTCCTGAGGCCTCTCCTGTCCACGAGGCTGTTCCTGAGACCTCTCCGGCCCACGAGGCTGTTCCTGAGGCCTCTCCTGTTCACAAGTCTGCTCCAGTGCCTCCAGAGGTGGCAGCTTCCGCTGCAGAACCTCCAGAGGAGGCGGCGTCCACTACTGAACCACCAGAGGTGGCGGCTTTCGCTGCAGAACCTCCTGAAGTGGTGGCGCTCATTCCTGAACTCACGGCCTGCCCTGTCACAGAGGCCTCTCCTGTTCACAAGTCTGCTCCAGTGCCTCCAGAGGTGGCGGCTTCCGCTGCAGAACCTCCAGAGGTGGCGGCTTTCGCTGCAGAACCTCCTGAAGTGGTGGCGCTCACTCCTGAACTCACTGTCTGCCCTGTCACGGCCACGGAGGCCGTTCCTGAACTCACTGTCTGCCCTGTCACGGCCACGGAGGCCGTTCCTGAACTCACTGTCTGCCCTGTCACGGCCACGGAGGCCGTTCCTGAACTCACTGCCTGTCCTGTCACGGCCACAGAGGCCACTCCAGAACTTCCCGTAGCTCAAGTCACGGCTAAGGAAGCCGTCTGCGAACTCTCGCCCTGTCCTGTCACGGCTAAAGAGGCCGTCTGTGAGCTCTCGCCCTGTCCTGTCACGGCTAAAGAGGCCGTCTGTGAGCTCTCGCCCTGTCCTGTCACGGCTAAAGAGGCCGTCTGTGAACTCTGGCCCTGTCCTGTCACGGCTATAGCCGCGGCCCCTGAGACTATGAATGTTCTCCCTGTGTTGTCTGTCTCTGCTCTCCCTGTGTTGTCTGTCTCTGTTTCCCCCAGATCTCAGACTCTGCCATGGTTTCCAGTCCCGTCTGCGCCGCCGTGGTGGTCTTCCGCTCAGGTCTGGTGGTCTTCTGCTCTGCCGTGGTGGTCCTCTGGTCCGGTCTGGTGGCCTTCTGCTCCGCCGTGGTGGCCTGTGTTCTCTGTTTCTGTTTCTCCCAGGTCCCAGTTCCTGCCATGGTTTCCTGCCCGGTCTTCTGCTCCGGTCTGGTGGTCCTCTGCTCCGCCGTGGTGGTCTTCTGCTCCGCCCTGGGGGGCTCCTGGTCCGTCTGCTCCGTCCTGGTGGGCTCCTGGTCCGTCTGCTCCGCCCTGGTGGGCTCTTGCTCTGTCCTGGTCTCCGGTTCCGCCTGGGTCTCCTGCTCTGCCGGTCCTGCCCCAGTCCCTGGTCTTCCCACTTCCTCACGGACCTGGCCCTCCGTCCCTCCCCCTGTTCCGCCTCCGCTCCACCGCCCTCCTGGATTATAAGAGCGCCTGGGCCCTTGGGGGGCTATGTCACGAATCCCGCCTGCTCTTCCGTTTTATTCACCAGATGTCACCAACTCACCACATGGATTCTCACCACACAGCACACTGACTGCACCTCCTCCCACAATCCATTGCACTGACGACGCACACCTGATTCCACTGATCACACAATCACACTCACACTACTTAAGCCATGGACATTCTCTGTATGATGCCGAGTATTGTATAGCGTTTATCACTCTCACAGCGATAGCTACTTTACGGAGCCTTTGCATAGTCATAGTCATAGTCATAGTCATAGTCATAGTCATAGTCTTGCCTTGTGTTGTGTTTTGATCTTTGCCTGTGTTTCCTGGATTAACCCTTCGCCTTGCCGTTTGGACTCTGTTCGCTCCTCGTTTGGACTATTGCTCTCGTTTCTGGATTATCTCTCTGCCTTGCCCCTTTGGATACTGTTCGCCGATCGCCGACCCTCGCTTGCTCCACGGATTGCTGTGTCTTGCCCTTGCCATACCTGTTTGCTGTGTACCGACCCTGCCTGTGTATTGATCATGTTTATTAATAAAGCTCTGCATATGGATCCGCACGTCTCACGTCTTATCAGCCCCGTAACAACTTTAGTATTTAGATTTACAGAAGGAGAATATTTTTCAGAATGCACTGAAAATTTACAATAACGCACTGTACACAGCATATACGGTAAGAAACCTGAGAAACATTAATACTGTGAAAACAAAAATGATTTACAGTGATGCTGTTAGCTAGCTTTGACTAGTGCGCTCTGAGCATCCAATCAAAGGACGAGAAAACGCTGCGGTTATCGTAAGCCTGCTAGATGGCCCTGGTGCTGCCAACTTGAAATCTGATTGGTTAAAACAACGGTTTCATTGCCATTGATTTTAAGCTACAGATGCCTGCACTGTTGATTCTGAAGGCCTTAGGCAGATTTCTTTGACCCTGGCAACACGATTGCTGAAATATGATTGGATAAAAGCTATATATAAAAATATAAATATACACTACTGGAAGCAGTGCAACCAAGAGAAAAGCTATGAAATGAAGAGAACAGACTATTGGAAATGATTTAATACACATTCATGGAAAAAAAAAATATTAAAACTAAGTCAGTGATTCTGATAAGTGTTTAGGACAGCAGAGAAGGCTTTGCTGGCCCTGACGGCCCACCACTGATCATCAGTAATCATAGAGATATTTGAGATCATCAGGTTCATCTGTGGAGAAGAGTAATGACAAATCTCAAATTACGCAAACATGCATTTACATGCATTACATGCATTTAACCACAGATGGCAATAGGGAGGCCAAAGAACTGTAGTGCAGCTTTAAGTAATCATTATCGTAATTTTACTGATATGATTGTCTGTATAAAAATTATATGAAATAGTATGTTTTGAATGAAACATGAATGCTGTACAATATACTGAGACTGCTTCTCATTTCTCATTATTTGCAAATCCTCGTTTCCCTTCCTTGTTTTCCTCACATCTTAGCTCCATTACTCTTAGGATGCAAGGGAAGGATTAAAAAAGAAAAAGAAAATGAGGACTGAGGAATCAAGGAAAAGCTTATTTGTACACTGGAATGTTCTTGATCATTCAAGCGTCACTTCAGTGCATCATCAACTATGCATTATGTTGTTAAAGTTTGGTTATTTAAGACACATTGCAGTTAGAGAATTGAGATGTCATTCATGATGACTAACTTAAATCATTTTCAGGGTCACAGGCTCGAGGATGGAGGAGTGAGGAAATGAGAAAGCATAAATTTGAGTATTAACAATCACCCTGAGTATAGTTTATTCTATCTTATTATAACTGTGAAACATTTTACATGTTATAAATGATTTTTGTTATCTTGAGCGAATCATGACTACCACTGATGGTCTCCTTTTGTGTCTTGAGCTATAATAACCCCTTAACATGTCATCTTGACCGCTTTGTCATTCTCGCTTAAATAATCACTTGATTGAATTGGATATGACATTATTTTGTGCAGCTTGCTGCTGAAGATTTCTGTAGCATATCTGTTTCGTCATTGACTACAATACATCGCTATCAGTTACGGATTTTTATGAGCCTGGACTGCAGAAATATATTTCAGATGTATTTCAGAAACATCATGTTTTAAAGAGGCTTCAATCTCCTGGGTGCCTGCAAGTTTTATTGCCTCTGGAGAGATACACACTCTTAGGCCCTGGTTGCCTTGGCTTGAGAGCATATATGTGTTATATCGGCAAGTAAATCGCCTGCTAATCAAGATGTTCAGGGCTACTTGATAATTACAGACAGGTGTGTTGGAGCAGGTTTCAAGCTGAAGTCAGCAGGACAGCAGCTCTCCAGGAGCAGGGTTGGAGAACCCTGAATTAGATGTTCTACATGCCCTAACATAATGGATATGATGGAAGGACATCATCAGTGTACCATGTGTCTTAGTGTGGATCATCTTAAAAAGACATTTTGAAGAGCTGAAGTGATTTCCTTGTTTTATTTATTAGTTAGAATACCTCAGTATTTTAGCTAATTCCAAAAGCTGAATAATCAGTCAAAGCCTACATGGATTAACTGGTGAAGGAAAAGACGTGTGGCCAAGTATATTGTCCCATACTTGGAATTTGTTTCACCCAAGTGCACAAACACAGCAATGAGTAGTGAACAAACACACACACACACACACACACTTTTGCTGCAGCGCCAAGGGAGCAGTTGAGCAGAGGTGGGTAGAGTACCCAAAAACTGTACTCAAATAAAAGTAAAAGTACTTATAGAATATTTACTCAAGTAAAAGTAATAGTCTGAATAGTTACTTGAGTAAGAGTAAAAAAGTATCGGATAAAAAAATTACTCAAGTAGTTAGTTACTAGTTACTTTCGATCATATACTGAATATCTATAATCTATTTTTGGTAACACTTTACAATAAGGTTAATTAGTTAACTACATTAGTTAACATGAACTAAGAATGAATAATAATTCTTCAGCATTTAGCCTATCTTAGTTAATATTAATTTCAGCATTTACTAATGCATTATTAATATCACAAGTTGTGTTTGTTAACATTCGTTAATGCTCTGTGAACTAACATGAACAAACAATGAACTGTATTTTCAATAAAGATTAACAATTAGTGTAATAAGTTCATTGTTTGTTCATGTTAGTTAATATGTTAACTAATGTTAACAAATGACACCTTATTGTAAAGTGTTACCCTATTTTTATTTAGATATATAGATACATTTATGCCGTTCAAAAGATTTTTAATGTTTTTTAATGTAATTTATTTTAGTGATGCAAATCAGAATTTTCATCAGCCTTTACACCAGTCTTCAGTGTCACATAATCCTTCAGAAATCGTTGCAATATGTTGATTTACTATCAATGCTGTTCTTTTTAGCTTTCTGTTCATAAAAGAATCCTGAACAAAATGTCACAGGTTCCAAAAAATTAAGCAGCAAAATTGTTTCCAACACTGGTAATAAATCAATACGTTAGAATGATTTCTGAAGGATCTCTGAAAACTGGAGTAAAAACTGATGAAAATTCTGATTTGCATCACTGATTAAAATTTGAAAGTAGGCTATATTAATTATGTAATAGGCCTATATATGTATATATTTAACCTCTGACATGGGGAAGAGTGAAAACTCCTCACATGACCGCTACTGAACATCTTAACATAACGAAACAAATGCACATTGATGGATTTTCTTCCATCTGTTCTGAAAAATGTAAACAAATGTATATTTCTGTAAAGGCAAAAGCATTCCTCGGAACAGGTCGCGCGCCACTGCGCAGAGCTAACGCAGGTTTGGCGGGGGTTCATTTCATACTTTATGATAGCTTGTTTAATGTATAAATTATACATTGTATTTAACGTATAAGGTACATGTTCAACAAACTGTTACTGTCATAGTGGTATCCTACTGTAATCTATACCTGTGGAACCGTAGACAACACACGCGGTGTTCATCTAATAAAGATCTTCATAGCTAGCAAACAATAGCCTTTGCAGATTTGCTTTCAGTTGACTGTAGATCCAAAGCCACATCTTCAACACTCTTGATGTTCTGTTTCTGAGTGAGAACCGCTTCAGACGACTCAGCGCGTGCGTCAGGGAAATGAACGAATCATTCAAACTGATTCGCCACTCAATTCACTGGTTTGCCAACTGGTTTGATCAAGCCTTTGAACAGAACCGACTCAAAAGAATGAATCATTCGCGAATGGGCATCGCTCATTGCCCAGAGAAAAGTAAACAGAGCGTTTGGAATAAACTGAAGCATTTTGAACTTGTATTGCATTAAGATAAAGTAATGAGAGGAGCCTCACCCACAGTAACGAAGTAAAAGTACTGTTTTTCACTAAAAATGTACTTGAGTAAGAGTAAAAGTACCCATCTTTAAATATACTCTAAAAGTATTAGTTACCCAAACATTTTTAAAAATAAATACTCAAGTAAATGTAACTCGTTACTACCCACCTCTGCAGCTGGGGGTTCGGTGTCTTGCTCAAGGGTCTCACCTCAGTCGTGGTCATTCACCAGTAGCCTACTCAAACCTGCAACCTTTGGGTTACGAGTCTGACTCTCTAACCATTAGGCCACGACTGCCCCATAACAGTAACTGAAAAATATTTGATATTAAAAAAATAATCAAATACTATTATATAATAATATAAAAAATAATTGTCTATTAATTGAGGAATGTGAATATTGTAGTGTTTATTATAAAAGATTTTCTATGCACATCATTTTTTAAAATTCATGTGCCTTTTAAAGTCACCATTAAATGAAGATTGACCATTCTTATTTTTTATACAGTATTGCACTGTTTATTCATCAAAGATTTATCCGTACACATGTATATATATATATATATATATATATATATATACATATATATATATATATATATGTATATATATATATTTAATAAGTGAGATTTCAATGATATTTTGACCACTAAACTGGGATATTTGTGTTTCAGCTTCACACAAGTAAGCATGCTGAAGACTTGATTTGTGCTCTTATAATCTTTAATCAAAAACATTAACTTCCTCTTTCCCTCACAATGACATCTCTTCTCTGATGACGTGTTTACTGGTATGAGGGTGGGACAATAAGCCCTCCCATCCTGCAACCTGTCCCTCACATGAGATCACAGCATTTGGCAAATGATAGTGATCCAATGATCCAGTCAATTCCTGATGGACAAAATCAAGTCCCGCCATACATTTTTTATTATTCAAGAAGCTGTTTTACTTGGATATACATCACAATAGAGAAGAAAAGGCAAGCACAATTTCAATTTCATGCCGACTTGCTGCAACCCAATCCAAGGTAATTTTTGAGGTAATCATTCCTCATAGTCAAACAGCTGGTTAGGAGCTATAAATACTATTAAAGTTTGAGAATTAACCTGCGCTGGTCTACGGATGCACATGGCTCTGTCAAACCATTCACTTGACAGCTGAGCTTACAAGGTGCTTCAGGTCAATGCTGTGCCATTCTTTCGCTAGTGATGGATGTTTTTGAAGTGAAGCTTCCAAACCTTTGTGAATCATTTGTTTCAAACCATTGATTCAGAGTGTGTATCAAACTGCCAAAGTCACATGATTTCAGTAAACAAGGCTTTGTTACATCACAACTGTTTCAAAATGTTTCAGAATTTCAAAGGATTGTGTTCCTCATATTTAATGGTATTTAATGATTTGCTAATTGCATTTAACATATTATTATTTTAATAAAACGTTTGCAATGGGTTTGTAAAAACTGTTTTTATGCATGTTTTTTTGTTTGTTTTTTTTTTTGTTGTTTTTGTTGTAGATACACAGCTTTGACCAGCAGGTGGCACCAGCGTGTGGCGTTTCGAAAGCTTTGAAACAGTGAATTGTGTTGGTTCAATTGATTACAACACCCATAGACATAATAAATAACACCGCCTTACCGATTGGCCAGCTTCACTGGTTGAGTCGGGGGAGGAGTTAACAGTAGGGGTTCGATCTCTAACTGTCTGTCTGCATCAGGGCAGCTGCTGGCAGCTGATTTGACAGTTGTTGGCTGCCTTATAGTGGAGGTTTCAGTGGCAGCTCCTATAGATGTATATAAGACAAACTAAAATATTTTGTCAATTAAAGACAATTAACTTCTTCATATAAAATAATGGCATTTTTTAATTAAAAAATAAACAAATGGAGTGACAATGAATACACCACAAAACACAGCTATACAGTATCAGTCAAAACAATATATCAAAACAATATTCTAATAAATAACAAATCATTCTAATGATCAGTTATTATTATTTCTCAGTTATTAATAATGGTTCTTATTTTTATCAATGTTAAAAACAGTTTTTGGGTGATTCTATAATTGGAGATACATTTTGCATTTCAGAAAGTTAAGAAAAAAAAAAACTGTTCACTAACAGAAATTCTTTCCAGTATCTTATTGAAAACATATTAAATTTTAATAATTTAGTGCTTAAACACAAATTACTTCGCTTTTTTAACTTTTAATGAAAAAACAGATGTCTTCATGGTATTGTTTGTAAACTCTGTTACGGACAAATTAGGCAATGTGCAGAAATAACAATAAATCATAACCGGAAAAATCCTTCTTGTTTCATTAGACAAAACAGTCCTTACATTCCAACAATCAAAAATGAGATAATATTTCACCTATGTATACCTTTAAAAAAAAAAAAAAACCTATGTCTTCACAGAACTGTCCACTTGAAGCATGTATTTTTCATCTGGAAATGTATTATATACAATATCCAGTAAAAAAAAAAAAAAAAGAAATGTTTCAATGTTTATGAGATTTTAAACAATTTTGTCTTTTTTTTGTGAAAATAGTTCATAAACAGAGTTGACCCTATAAGTAACAGAATTGACAGAATTATCCAGTGGACTGTCAATTCTGTTACACTATTGTCAGCATTGTTATTCTACCTTGGTAACAGAGTTTGACAGGAACAGAATTGACAATTTTATTTTATTTTTGCCAAAAACTCCACTTGCTGGCATAAATGTTAAGAGCACATTACACTAATGAAAACATGATTAAAAGACCTTTAAATAACCCAATGTGTGATTAGTAATAAATAATGTTTTCCTTTTGATATTGTGGTAACAGAGTTGACGTTCTACAAAATAACTCTTGGTATAAGAACTTTTTAGATTAAACTATTTTCTCAGAGAGACAACATACTTTTAGGTGCTTCAGATCTTATCAGTGAAGGAAAGTGACATCATTTCCCGTATCTTACACAGTTGTGGGAGATAATTCCACTAATTTAAAGGGAAAATATGGTACAGTAACAGAGTTGACGCAAGATTTATGGACACATTTTTTTAAAGAAAAAAAAGTTCATTTTAAATAATTTAATGTTGTAAAATTAAGTGACTATTTAGGGCTTTTATAAATAAAATGAACAAAATGTTACCAAAAGAAAAGTACTATAAAATATTTTGATTACACATTGATACCTGATGGAAAAAAAATAAACTGACTAATTTGGACAACAAGAAATTGTGATTTTCAGCCATTTAAGACACTTTTTAAATAAATTATTATATTGTTATGGACTCTAACATCTTGTAATTCATAACAATGAGTAACAAATTATTAAAATAAAAAAATATAACCATCTGAAAAAAAGCTGAAAAAAAATGATGACTTCGAACACCAAATGTTTGTAACAATCAGCCTAACAGACTGGGTTACAAAGTTTAAAAGGAGTCAAATTTTACTGTGTGAGAGATCTGTAGGTGTTAAAAGAATGACATAATACAGAAATACGTTTAAGAACGAGACTTTAAAACAACACAATAAATCCAGGAAAACTCAGTCTGTTAAAAGCATACAGTTCACTGCACCATACCCCAAAAACAGTCCAAGAATCCTAGTGTGCTGAAAAAATCCCAGAGTGAGTCCACCAGTGTATATACAATCCCAAATGAGTGATAATCCAATTTGTTGCAAGTGAATCTGGAAAGGTAAATCAACAGAAACGAAACTCCACAATCCAGGCGTGTAGGGTAGTTGTTAGTGGACCCCTGTTTGTTGGCCATTCTGCTCTCTTTATACTGTTCCTGCTTCCTGTCAGGACCTGACAGGCCAACCATACAATTCTTAAAGACACACACACACTAAAATGTTAAGAGGAATAAAATGGACTTAAGGAAACATGTAAACCAGTTAAAACTCTATTATACATAAAATGATTGCAATAAATAGAGCGGTAAAACATGTCTCTTGTGTGACAGTGTCACATGTTACCGCAATTATAGAATCACCCTTTTGCTGCTTCTCAGCCTGATTATTTTACGTCAGCTGTAATACCGGTGATGTGCAGTAGGTGGCAGTAGTATTCGCCTTCCAGTAGATTTGCCAACCGCCATTAAAAGGAAGAGGACGCTCAAATGTGCATGTTCAGCTGCTATTAAAAACAAAATAAGAAGAAATGTGTGTGTTCAGCCACTATTTAAACCAGAAGAACCAGTTAAGTCTGTTCTAGCATGTCACACACATTTGAACTTCCGTGTTCAGTGTATTTGATGCAGGCTTTTGTAACGATCACTCATTCATTTATCGTTTACTTTTATCTCAGACTGAGAGGTTATTATTATAATGCATTGCTATGGTTTGCATCTTGCTTCGGATTTGATTGACAGACTGGCGACAGTGCGATCTTCATGCTTTCTAACCATATCTCCACTTTTTTACATTTATATTGCATTCATTCTGCTTATTATACATATAAAACATAAGAAGTTTACATCAGTGGTCCCATATTCTACCAATGTCTTTATACAGTATGTGCAAACATAGAGAGAGTGTATCATATGCATATACACACACATATTGTTTTTACTCTCTGCACAACTCTGTATACATTAAAGTTACTAAAATCAATTCAATGTACTTGAATTGTGCAAAAACACTAGAAATACAAGTATCGGATTGGGACACGTTATCGGCAGATACTCAATATTCAATTACTCGAATCGGATCAGGGGCACAAAAAAAACACACAACTGATATGATTTCTATACAGTTTTTTTCCAGACCATTAGTTTATACTGGCAGCTTTGATCAAGTGGGCCAGTCATCAGTCTGGGTGAGCCAGTGCCACCCTCAACCTTATGTAGCCTCACCCCTAATCATTATCAGGGTGAAGTCAAAATCCATCATGTCCAGGCCTATAAAAATCCAAACTGTTAATATCAGACTGAAATGGCTAATGATATTTTTAACCTTGTTTAACACACTGCATACTGCTGATTTATGTTAATTCTTACAGTGATTAGGAATATGTCAGTCCTGTGTCTTGTTTCCCCTCCTCTTGTGACCTTATTTGGACTTCCAGTTCCGTTCCTCATTTCATGTAATTAGTTTATTAGTTCCCAGCCCTGTGTTGTTAGTTATCTAGTTTAGTCTCCTGTTTATAAGCCCTGTGTTTCCCTGCCTCTGTCCAGTGTTAATCCGTGGAAACCGCCACTCCTTTCATAGCCCTTTCCCGCCTAGACCTCCCATTCCCCGAGTTCTCCAGGGAGCTCTGCAGGCTCGCCGCGGCAACGGCCCTTGATGACGCCACCATCCTCTCGCTGTTCTGGCACGGGGCCAATTCCCATCGTCCCGTGGACCTCCCAGACACCACAGGACTATGCTGGAGGGAGGGGATCCTCCGGTGTCTGGTGAGTGTCCTGCCCCGAGTCAGAACCAGCCCGCCGTCTGCGGCTCCGAAGTCAGGCCCGCCGTCCGCGGGCCAACGCAAGTCTGCCGCCCGCGGCTCTCTCAAGCCTGCCGCCTTTCGAGGCCAACCCAAGCCCGCTGACAGAGAGTATGGCAAGCCCGCCGGCAGAGAATGTGGCAAGCCCGCCGGCAGATAGTATCTCCGCTGGTTCCGTCTAGCCCTCCTGCGTCTCCTACGTCTCCGCTGGTCCCGTCCAGCTCCGCGCTGCCCGAGCGCCCCCAAGTGTCCACGCTGCCCGAGCGCCCCCAAGTGTCCACGCTGCCCGAGCACCCCGAAGTTTCTGCGCTGGCCGAGCGCCCCAAGAGTCCGCGTTTCCAGAGTGCCCCCAAGTTTCCGCGCTTCCTGAGCGCCCCCAAGAGCCCGCGCCTCCTGAGCACCCTCAAGTGCCTGATCAAGCCCCTACTTTCCCCAAGGAATTTTTTGGGGGGGTAGTAGGGCTCCAGCCGTAGAGACCGAGGCGGGGGCTGGGGCCGCGGTCTCGGAGGCTGACCCGCCATGGCCTCCAGAGTCCCCTGACCCGCCATGGCTCCCGGAACGGGCGCCGCCCTGGAGGCCGGTAGTCCTGCCTCCTGTTCCCTGGAGGCCTCCAGAGCGCCCACCCCCCCTCCCCGTTGGATGGTGTATGGCGCGAGGACGCGCCTTCCGGAGGGGGGCATAATGTCAGTCCTGTGTCTTGTTTCCCCTCCTCTTGTGACCTTATTTGGACTTCCAGTTCCGTTCCTCGTTTCATGTAATTAGTTTATTAGTTCCCAGCCTTGTGTTGTTAGTTATCTAGTTTAGTTTCCTGTTTATAAGCCCTGTGTTTCCCTGCCTCTGTGTCCGGTGTTAATTGTCATTCAGAACGTCATTCAGTGTTTTCAATGTCTCCACCGATACCTGAGTTTTGTTTAATAAAAGTCTTTATGTTTTGATGAAGTTCCTCGTTCCTATTCCTGAGTGGATTGTGACAGAATAATAGTAGGAATAATAGTTTTCTCCCTATTACCTCACTATGACTGGATGGGCCAAGTCTCTGAATTCTGAACTGAATAGGTGTTGCAAGGTGAGGGAAGTCATGTATTCATGTGACTAGATAGGTTCTTCTGTCTAAATTCAGAGAATGTTCAGAACATTACATTTTTGTGCAAACTTGATTAATTTTGTATTTGGTATGGTCCATTTGCTTTAATGACAGCATAATCTTGAGCTGATTTTTGCATGTTAATGATTTATGAATGTTCCAAACATCTCAACCCCTTCTCAAATACCTTTCACCCCAATTCTGTTACATCTTTTTAATTTGATGAAGAGACACTGAAGAGTCAATAAAAACTCTGAATCCAGCACAGAGGGGTTCAGTGAATGTGGAGTGAAATGTGTGTAAGTGTGTGTGTTTTGGAGACGCTGTAGAAGGACAGAGTACCATCCTGCCAGTCCAGATACACTCCTACTCTCTTGGAGTATGGAACGAGTATGTCAGTGCTTTTTTTATTGTGCCAGACAGTGAAAATGTCATCAGAGCAATCAAGGCTCCAGGACTTTTCATTGAACCCAAACCTACAATGATCACTTCCACCTTTCCTGCTCATTTCTTTATATGCCACTGATATAACAGCCCCCCTCCACCCGCTCCATTCAACCTCCCAGTAGCAGCGTCCTGACAGACTCTCTCTACACACAACCTGAGGAAAGAAATCAAATCTCTCTGGATGATCAGGATATGACTGCTGCTCCTCCAAACGTGTCACCTTTCTCTTCTCCTCAGACAGACAGAGATGAGCGTTTACTGTGTTTGGATCCAGTGTGAGATCACAGGCATCTGAACATAAGTAAAGAACATTTCAAAAAACAATAAAGTTAAGACAAAAGGTTTGTGTGTGGTGTGTAGACTTACATTTGCGTAGTCCTGCTGTAATCATGACCTCTCCAACATAATCCACACTATTAAAAAAAGGTCACATTTTGATTGCTCTGATACCATCAATAAGAAAATACATAGAAATGCACCCAAACAACTTCGTGATTTGAAAAAATACAATGTTTACCAGTTTGGATGACAGCATCAGATTAAAAAAAAAACTTTGTTACTACATGTGTTATTACATGTTGATGAAGTTTAAAAAAAAAAGAAAAAGATTCACCTAAAAATATAGCTGCAAGCAGCAATTAAGGGGCCAAATACAACAAAGGAAAAATGAAGCGCTAAGGAACTGTATTTAATTACTCAGTAAAGACCAGGGTTCTTCAACCCTGCTCCTGGGCCCCTTTTCCACCAGCAGGAACTGGGTGCTAGTTCAGAGCTAGTGCTATTGCCAGTTCGGAGTTGGTTCGACTGGTGAGCCTTCCAAGAACCGGTTTGCTTTTCCATGGGCTAGAGAGCCACCACAGAGCCAGGTCTCACGTCACTGTGTAAGTCTGTTTTACTAGCAACGCTAGCACAACAGCGCCATAAACAAACACACCAGGCTTGCTCGAAATGCATCGGCGCTGCACAGACCAACCGGCACACGACGCCAAAGCTCTGCAAGAGTGATTGGAAAGCAGACGACTCTTTAAGCTTTAGAATTGCTCTCGCGGTACTTCGACGCCACACACGGACTGGTCCGTGCAGCACCGACACATCCCGAACAAGCCTAATATCAACAATCGAAAGACAAAGAACTAATCTGAAACTAGGTTCTGTCTCCGAACCAGCACTTGATTAGCTGGTCCAGGTGTGTTGGATTAGTGCTGAAGCTGAACTTTACAGTATGGTAGCTCTCCAGGAGCAGGGTTGGAGACCCCCGTTAAAGACATTTGTTGATACAGAATTTTACTACAAAACTCAAAATAGCCAACGCCCAAAAAGGCCAACATAGGAAGATTAGATACTGATCAATGCAATCAATTTTGCCAAACTGCTCAGAAGTTATAAGCAGAAATGTCAATATTTCATATCTTTTGACCAGTAGGTGGTGCTGTGTTGAAACTACTTATGTGCCTTCAGATCATGCTTGTTATAACACATACCAAATTTGGTCAGAATCTGCTAAGCCACTGTGAATATATAGCCTCATGTCTTTTTTGTACAAACTTCATCAGATTTGTTAGTACACTTTACAAAAATGATTTGGTATATCAAAAAGCATTTGATAATTGTTTTTTTTTTTTAAAGATTTAGTCATGGGCTTTTATGCCTTTATTTGGACAGGACAGTGTAGAGTAGACAGAAAAGCATTGGGTGAAGAGAGGGGAGTGGGATCAGCAAAGGACCACGAGTCGGGATTCGAACTCGGGTCACCATGAGTGCATTTGCGCTGTATGTCGGCACACTAACCGCGAGGCTATTAGCACCAAGCTTTTGATAATTTTTTGCCAAAATGCTCTGAAGATGATCTGAGCCAATTTTGGTGAAAATTGGACAAACTGTCTAGGATGAGTTCGAAAAGATATTTCGGACAATTCAAAATTGCAAAAAATCTTGACCACAGAAATTAAAATTGTATGAGCCAAGAAATCAGAAGAAAAAAGAATTTTGTTTTTAGACCTTCCAGTTCAAAGTTTATTAGCAGAAAGAGGAGTGCAAATTTGGTCTGTTGATGGTGCTAGAGAGTTTGAGTTAGAGACTCCAAATTTGCTGTGGTTAATGATGAGACTGTCCTCTATCCATGTGCCACATTTCATAACTTTCTCGCAAGCAATTCTATAAGATTCATAAAAATATGTTAAAGGGGACCTATTATGCAAAAAATCACTTTTATAAGGTGTTTGAACACAGTTGTGTGGCCACAGTGTGTGAAAACAACCAGCCTATAATGTTAAAAATCCACCCACTCATTTTTTTTATAATACCAATAAATCATGAGCAGTCTCTCCAAACGAGTAGTTTCAGATTCTCCCTCTGTACACATCACTGAAGGGAAAAAGTTTTGCCCATTTGTGATGCTCTCTGCCCTATTAGCATAGCCACAGCACTGAGTGAGAGGCAGCAGTCCGCCATTACTGTTTTCTTGCTGTAGCTGCTGGAGATATACAATGTTAGCGCCAAAGAAGCATTACAAGTGCTGTGTTTTGGGATGCACCAACAAACATAGGAGTCTCCATAGACTCCCTCCATCTGAGCCGCTGATGACACTGCAGTTAAGTTTCATTTTCAAAGGAAATATCCCAGAAACATTCGGTAAAGTCCCCTATATGTTTAGGGATCAAAACCAATGGTTTGTGCATGAACGTCAGCTCCAGACAAAGTAAGTATCACAGGTTTGTTTTCCAAACTGCCTTTCTGAAAGAGCTTCTTGGCACTCTGTAAGTCTAATTGCTAAAGCTACCATTGTCTCTGCCTGTTTTCACTGATGCTGCCTTCACGTGCTACCAGAATGATCGTGAATAGGAATGTGGTAGATAAAAGTTGCATATGAAAGCAATGTGAAGTCGACTGCTTGAATTTACCGAGCTCATAATCACAAGTGGGACTTATATCCCTGGTTTCACAGACAAGGCTTAAGCCTAGTCCTAGACTAAAATGTAAGTCTGAGCTGTTTCAACTGAAAGAAACTTGCACTGACTGATCTAAAAATATATCAGTGCCTTTGTTTTGTCTCAAAATGCACACCAGTAATGTGTTTTTCTAAGCATGTTTATAAAAATTGCTTAAATATCCTAATTGAACTATGATCTAATCCTGGCTTAGTCTAAGCTCCGTCTGTGAAACTGGGCCATAAAGTTTTTAATAGCTTGTCTTATGGTACCATTGCGTGCTATGTTTGTTATTTTTATCGCACTGTGATCCCCATCTGTGTAATTCATGAACGCAAATTTATTATGCAGATGACTCCGATGACTTTTAAACCGAGTATGTTTTCTGTAAAGATAACAGGCTTGTACTAATACTGGAATGTTTATTTGCAAAGGCTATAGCACCAATATTGCTGATATTGAAGCTCCACCCTCTTCTGAAAAGGGGTATGGGAGCACCAGCTCATTTGCATTTAAAGGGACAAACACAAAAACAGCAAGTTTTGGCTCATACCCTATAAGTGGCAATTTTAACAAGCTATAAAAAATTATCTGTCTGGTATTTTGAGATAAAACTTCACATATACACTCTGGGGGTATCAGAGACTTATTTTACATCTTGTAAAAAGGGGCATAATAGGTCCCCTTTAAAGCGTTTGAAAAATACAGTTTTTCTACAAAATTCAAAATGGTCCATGCTCAAAATGGCTAACATAGGAAAATTTGGTATTGTTTGATTTGGTATCTAATGAGATCACTCTTATGATTTTTGGTCAAACTGTTTAGAAAATATAAACAAAAATGTCAAATTTTTATATCATTTGACCAGTAGGTGGTACTGTGCCAAAACTACTCATGTGCCCTCAAGTCATGCTTGTTATAACACATACCAAGTTTGGTCTGAATCCGCTAAAGCGTTGCAAAGATATAGCCCTGTCCATTTTTGCACAAATTTCATCAAATTCGTTAACGTGCTTTATGAAAATGGTTTGATATATCAAAAAGCTTTTGGTAACTTTTTGTCAGCAATTTTGGTGAAAACCAAAGGATACAATAGGTGCCTAAGCCTTTGGTGCTTGGCCCCTAAATATCTAGGCACAAATATTGAGTGAAATTTTTATTTGATTTGATTGCTTACCTGTATAAAATTTATTTCAAATGTACAGGTGCGTCTCAAAAAATTAGAATATCATGAAAAAGTTCTTTTTTTTTTTACTGTAACTTATTTCAAAAAGTGAAACTTTCATATATTCTAGATTCATTACATGCAAAGTAAAACATTTCAAAAGTTTTTTTGTTTTAATTTTGGTTATTAGAGCTTACAGCTCATGAAAGTCAAAAATCCAGTATCTCAAAATATTAGAATATTTCCTAAGATCAATCAAAAAAAGGATTTGCCAAACAGAAAAGTTCAAGTTCTTCAAAGTATGTTCATTTATGCACTCAATACTTGGTAAGGGCTCCTTTAGCACAAAAATTCCAGCATCAGTGAGGTGTGGCATGGAAGCGATCAGCCTGTAGCACTGCTGAGGCACTATTGAGCCTTCAGCTTTGCTGTATTGTTGGATTGACTGTTTCTCATCTTTTTCTTGAAAATATCCCATAAATTCCATATGGGGTTCAGGTCAGGCATGTTGGCTGGCCAATCAAGCACAGTAATATCATGGTCAACAAAGCACTTGGAAGTGGTTTTGGCACTGTGGGCAGGTGCTAAAGTCCTGCTGGAAAAGGAAATCAGCATCTCCATAAAGCTTGTAAGCAGATGGAAGCATAAAGTGCTCCAAAATCTCCTGGTAGACAGCTGTATTGACTTTGGACTTGATAAAACACAATGGACCAACACCAGCAGATGGCACGGCACCCCAAATCATCCCTGATTTCAGAAACTTCAAACTGGACTTCAAGCAGCTTGGATTCTGTGCCTCTCCAGTCTTCCTCCGGACTCCAGACTTTGATTTCCACATGAAATGCAAAATTTACTTTTATCTGAAAAGATGACTTTGGATCACTGAGCAACAGTCCAGTTCTTTTTCTCCTTAGCCCAGTAAGATGCTTCTGATGTTGTTTCTGTTTCGGAAGTGGCTTGGTAGCCCTTTTCCTGAAGACGTCTGAGCGCGGTGACTCTTGATGCACTGACTCCAGCTTCAGTCCACTCCTTGTGAAGCTCTCCCAAGTGTTTGAATCGGCATTGCTTGACAGTATTCTCAAGCTTGCGGTCATCCCTGTTGCTTGTGCACATTTTCCTACCCGATTTCTTCCTTCCAGTCAACTTGGCATTTAATATGCTTTGATACAGCACTCTGTGAACAGCCACCCCTTTCAGTACTGACCTTCTGTGACTTACCCTCTTTGTGAAGGGTGTCAATGATTGTCTTCTGGACCATTGCCAAGTCAGCAGTCTTCCCCATTATTGTGGTTTCAAAGAACAAGAGATACCTGGAATTTTATACTGTAGGGATGGTCATTTAATGAAGCTCAAATGTAAATATTCTAATATTTTGAGATACTGGATTTTTGACTTTCATGAGCTGTAAGCTCTAATTGTCAAAATTAAAACAAAAAAACTTTTGAAATGTTTTACTTTACATGTAATGAATCGAGAACATATGAAAGTTTCACTTTTTGAAATAAGTCACAATAAAAAAAATGAACTTTTTCACGATATTCTAATTTATTGAGATGCACCTGTATGTGCATCAAATGATCTGTCACTGCTGTGACATTGGACATACTAAAGATGTTCCATGAATTATTGTACATGATAATGTATTGTTTTTTAAGATTATTTTCCTTTCAAAGCTGCATGTAATTTTCTAAATTTAAAACCATTGTTGTGCTTCTCAAATCTGTCCTGAAGCCCCTAACCTCTGCACATTTTGAGCACACAATTCAGGTCTTGCAGTCTCCACTAATGGACTGAGCTGAATCAGGTGTGTTAAATGAGAGAGATATACAAAATATTTTGTTTCAAGAAAGGTTTGAGAAGCACTGTTGTAACTGTTGTAAGGGTTAGTTAATAGATGAATAGGAGATTCTACACAGTTGTCCAGGCCACCATGCCACTCCTTAAAATGTCCAGGATCATTAAAAAAGAAAAAAAATATCCTGTTCCCATATGAATGTTCAAGTAATGTATTTGCACATCATTAGTCTCACTGTTTTGATGTCGCACAAGCACATAGAAGTACACAAGAAAGATTGCCGCCCAAAAATTGCATCCGCTCGTCTTGTCTTGACAGTTCAATGGGGTCTGAACTGGCTAGAAGAGAAGTATAAAATAGGATTTATTTATATATCCTATTATATATGTGTGTGTGTGTGTGTGTGTGTGTGTGTGTGTGTGTGTGTGTGTGTGTGTCTGTGCGTTTTCCTCTTTTTTTTTTTTTTTTTTTTTTTGCTGTTGGAGCAAATGGAAACAGATTTATATTTGCTATGGTTTCCCATTTCTATAGCAGTTTATCTTACTATAGTTTACTTCTGAGCTATTTTTGCATATAATGTACATCTGATTATTCATTGAATATTGAGCTTTTTATAACTGTATTTTGTCCTGCCTGGAAGCACAGGTTATTTATTGGATGATTGAATGAGCTCATTCAATTTATTCGATGATTGAATAGGCAAGGCTTTACAATACATGGAATAACAAATAATGATTATTATCAAGTAAATTTATTATTGTTTAAGTTTATTACAAATAGCTTCCCCACCCTTGAAAAGCACAGAGTGCCAGTGCTTTAAAGTGCTCAAAGAGTGCTTGAATCTGTACGAACCCTTGCCATAGCTACACTATCTGTCTACAAAAAAAAGCATATTTTTCTGTGAATCTATCTAAAGAAGACTAGCGAGCCCAACAAGAAAAAGGGAACAGCAGTGATCATTTACTGTTTTTCATACATTACATTTGGAACTCACTAGCGCACAAATTGCTCCCAATATACTCACACACAAAAACATCAATTGGTTTACATGTTTCAGTGTCCTCTCATGTACACTTAATTTGCTTTACACCCACATAAACACAGGAAAAGGTGAATCTGAATGCCCAACATACTTGAGTTTCTCCAGTTTACAGTGTGGAGCCTCCAGTAGATCAGAGAGCAGCTTCACTCCTGAGTCTCCTGGGTGATTGTAGCTCAGGTCCAGTTCTCTCAGGTGTGAGGGGTTTGATCTTAGAGCTAAAGCCAGGTAATAACAGCCTTCCTCTGTCACCATACAGCCAGATAATCTGCAAAGATGCACAAATCACTTTTTACCATCTCTAGTCTAGGTCAGACCAAAGAGTCTCAACAACTTTTCAGGTAATGTCACACAGTATAAAAAGTTTCTATAGCTGTGGTAAGGCATCAAGACTCTCCTTACAAACTCCAGTCAAGACTTCAAGGTAATGTTCTCACAATGTGGACAACAGAATTGACTGGACAACATACTGATTTCTGTCATATACCTTCCAATTATTAATAACAGACATGGCCTATTTTTTATTTATAATTTATTTCATTGTTAATTTTATCCACAGTTTCATCTAGAGCAGTGGATCCCAAAACTGGTCCTGGAGAATCATTTCAGGGCCCATATTCATGAAAAATCTTAGTGCTAAGAGTTGCTCCTAGTAACAAAATTCTAAGAAAATTCTTAGAAATGTGGGTGTTTCCTCTTAAAATGAAAGAAAAGATCCTAGTAAAGAAAAAAGTAATTCAGAAAGCATCTTAACCCTTAAAAGAGGTCTTAAGGTCCAAAATTGTTAGGAGTACGGACGAGGACTTTTAAGAGGCTTAAGAGTTTCTTTAGCAGTGGAGAAAATGGACAAAACATGAAGAGAACACAATGCTTGACAGTGAAATAATAAAACGCTACACATTAGATGGTGCCTGAGATCATGTTTGTGACCGATCTTATTAGAGACACGCTAACATCTCCAACACCGTGCAGAAATGCCATAGCGCCAGAAATGGAAGTAATCACTACATTAACATATTTGGCAACTGGAAAAATGCAACTATGCAGCAGTGATATTTTTTGATTCTGTCACAACCTTCTATAAACAAAGTGATCACACAAACAATTACAGCACTTTCAGAACCTTATTGTGTCGCTGTTCATTTCCTATAAAATGTTAAATATGACAGCATGGTAAACAAAAAATAAATATATATACATATATAATGAGTTTGTGTGTGTGAGAGAGAGAGAGAGAGTATGGTAAAACAGGAAAAATTACGCCTGTAATTTCAAAGTGAAGGCTTATAATAGACCCTACTCTTAAAAGCGCTCTTTTATTTCCTTCTTGGTCAACCAACCAATCACAGTCTTCAAAAGACTGTGTCATATCTAGCAACGGGGTCAACCCCGCCTCCTCACTAAGATAAAGGTTTTTGTCTTTTCCTCGCACAGAGTTGCTCTCAGATTAGTCCTGAATTGCTTTTAAGCTAAGACTCCTATGTAGAATTTTTTAAGCTAAATTAGGAGCTCCCTGAAAGGATTCTTAGAATCTTTAAGAATACGGGCCCAGGTCTTTAAGTCCCTATTAACGAGCTGCTGAGTTGATCAGGTGTGCTTTATTAGGGAAGACATTGGACTCCAAGGCTGTATCTGAAGTCACCCTCTATACCCTCAAATAGGGCACTATTTGAGGGGACAGCCATTTTTAGTGGTGTCCAAAACCATAGTGGATGTTCTCGAGTGCACTCAATCAATTCCACAATGCACCGCAAAAGGAGTGTACAACCGATGTACACTCAATGGCTAGAGATAACCCATAATGCACTGTGAGAGTCGCACGCCGAATGAATTCCCACGTCTTGCCAGAAGATGGCGCCCGCAGCTGAATCATCCATTGATTCTTTTCAAAAGCGCTCGTCCACGGCGTAATACATTGTAATACAACACAGGTTCAAATTCATTGTAAACTGATTATTAAATTGTTTAACCAGGGTTTATACATAATTTCTGTGACAGAGTTAAAGATAAATCCTTTAATCTTACTACTGGAGCTGCCCATTTCAAATTATTATTAAACAGCAAGCAAACTATCCAAAAGCGGCAGTCCTTCCGGTGCACTCAATGTCTGAATTCACTCACTCGTTTTCATTCACTCCTTCAAGTAAACTGTATGAGTGGACTAATGTAGGGATTAGTGAATGAGGGCATAGGGGGTGATTTCGGATACAGCTCAGGACCTGGATAGTGAACCACTGATCTAGATTAATGCTTTGCTGTCAAACACAGTTTGGACATGTACTGTACCCAGGGGTTAAATTGGGATTTCTTATGCAGGGGGCTCTGTGGTTTCAGGCTTTTGAGGGGTACACATGTGTATGCAAAGCCTATAAAGTCTTATATAAATTGACAAACTGTAAAATATAAGTTGAGAATGTTCTCTAATATGAACACTAAAATATTGATCAAAATCATTTCAGCCAATTAAGTATTCGAGTGCTGTCTGAGAAGTGGCTTTATGTGTGCGGGCTTTGAGTGTGTGCGTACAGTAACCCGACTCGCAGACAGCGTGCGAGTACTGAATTCAGTACTGTTTTACTGCTTATTGTGCTTGAATAGTTTAAAAATTCTTGAATGTTTAAACTGGCAAGACTTAAAAACACGTGAAGATACATTCTGTCAACTGTTCTAAGTGTCATCCATGCTGAAATATTTGCAGGAATTTCTCACATAATAAGCGTGGTACTTGTTGGAATGAGTAAAATTATGTGCGATACCTGCAATACTGTGTCACAATTCAAGCCCTGAAAACATAGGCTTTTGCTTAACAAATCTCATTCTGTGGCAACAAACAGCTAGCCTACATGTTTAGCTAAGTAGTGCCCTCCTCTTTGCCTCGCTCATATCTTTAACCTTTAAACTTTGAGATCGGATCATTGGAAGAAAACTATCTTGCGACTTTCAGTCTTGTATTATACAAGTGCAAAAAACATAAATTAAACAAAATCTTACGTACTTCTCACACCAAAGTGGCGAGAGCATAAAACATCACTATGCTTGCACTGTCAATGACACTATTAAAGATTAGTTGAAGCTCTGACGTAATCTTGTAAACTTAAGGGGCGGACCTAATTTATTATGCGCTACAAAGGCAATGCATTTGAATCATTGCCTTAATTAGTAAGAATGGGAAAGGAGTAAAAATATAACCTATATTGTTGAAAATGTACGAGGAAAGTCCACTGATGAGTTACCAGCATAATCATATATGCTGAGATGGCCCTGGCTCAATTTAACCCCTGATTGTACCTAAAGACACCAACAAAATGACAAGAAATTTCGGTGCAATTCAGTGTAATTTCGGTGTAAAAGGACAAATGTAATGCTTTTATAACTTAAATTTTAATTTCAGCATCTTTCTTACTGTTTTTAAATACCTCAGTATCTCCAGTACACAATTTAGACTCTTTAGTCCAGTACAGAGCAGTTTCACTCCTGAATCCTGCAGATCATTCTTACTCAAATCCAGCTCTCTAAGTGAAGAGTTTGATGATTGTAGAGCTGAGGCCAAGCCTTTGCAGGAATAATCAGTGAAATTACAGTTCCGCAACCTAAACAAAACAACAACAAAAAAACTAAAAGTATCAAACAGGCAGTTGTGCTCAAATTTATTTGTATGCCACTTTTTATAATTTTTCACACACGTTTTTCATGTGTGTTGCCCACCCTGATATAGAATATAAACTATTTATTCAAACTTACAGTCTCTTTCTTTAACTTTTTTGATCATTTTTAGAGTTGAAAACAAAGCAAATATTTACCACACTAGAGAAATATACATTGTCTTTATCTAGTGTGTCAGTGCTACTGCATCACAATGGAATTCAGTCATCCATGGCATGACTTTGATATCATGTGCAATATAAGCACAGGTTTCTAGGAGAAGGAGTGTCTAATTCTGCTCCTAAAGATTCACCATCCTGTTGAGATAGATTGCAGACCAGTGTTAATTTTGGCAGGCATTTTTGATTTAGTCTTAAGGTCTCTGCACACTGAGTCTGAAATTTTCGTCCGAAATTTTCGCATGTTAAAAAATAAATACGACCTCATGTTGTGTCAACCACGTTTGCACACTGCCTCCGAAACTTTCATCCGTCAAAAAAAATTCGGATCAGGTTCGATTTTTTTGCGTTTTCGCATCCGTAGCATGCAGTTTGATAGGAAAGGATGGGGAATACGAAAAAACGGAAAAACGCATGCGAAAATTTCGGACTCAGTGTGCAATGGCCTTCAGTCTTTATCTTGAGATGAAAATGCTTAATAGTCTTAGTCACATTTTAGTCATTTGAGTCTTTCATAGTTTTAGTCTAGTTTTAGTTAACGAAAAGACATTGCATTTTTGTCAACTTTAAGTCATTACTTTTAGTCAAACTGCAGTTACCAACATTTATTTTGGTAGCTATTTTATATGTAGTATTCAAACAAAAATAGTCATCAATTATTCTCTCATAGACCAAATCAATTATGCTATGAGAAATTTGAATCAAGGATTGAATTTGGAAAAACTGGAATAAATTTTCATTTTTTGGTAGAGATACAAATTAAACTCATTTTTCAGATACAGTAGGTTTACTTAAGTATACATTTAACATCTTTTGTTGGTTAACATTGATGACACAGATAATTAGGAATGCTGTCCATTTAAGACGGAAGGTATGCATGTAATACTGACACACATTCAGTTTTCACCCACCTGCTTATGCTCACTTAAGCCATAACCGACTGTATTTACGTGAGATGCTCTGACTCTACACGATAGACATTTGGACTGCTGTGTGTGTATTTGAGCGCTGAGAACTGATCGCGTGCTGTATGAGAACTGAAGAAGCGGAGCGTGTGTGAGAGAGAGCACTTCTATATCAGCGCGATTCTGCCTATCCCGCCTTCACTAACTTTAAGTCAATTGACAATGAATTGTGACTCTCGGGAAAAACGGGACATCTGGTCACCCAGTCCCTAACCCTTCGAGTGCTGAGGCCATTGTTTCAGATCGCTAGTTCGCGTTTTGGTAGCCTATCTGTCCACTGCAGCTGCCATAGGGTGAATTCGGGTAATCTGGGACATTGGGTAATCTGGGACACCTAAGCTCCAGTGTGTTTATTTCCTGTTCTAACAAAGTTTAGTCAACAGGACTTTTACTACAATTTTAGCATGGATGTCATGTGACTGAAATCACATGACTTCATGGGGGTGATTCCACAGAAAGGGGCAGGGCACTTGTCAATCAAGAAGCTCCCCTGGGAATTGCATGACAAGGTCAGTGACATAGGATTCTGACTAGACAAATGTTAAGGAGATAAATCTGTCATAAATAAGACAATGTTCTTAATTGTTGTCAAATTATGTTTGTGATCTATTCAAGCATCAAAATATGTATTAAAGTGTTGAAAATGTGTTTTAGTTTTTTTTTCTTTCAAACATTTATTTGTTGTCCTACATTATCAAATATGATTGAGAATGTGGGACAGCATGCTTTGGGTAATCTGGGACAGTCTTCAAATGGGGGAAATATGCATTTAGGGACTTTATAAGTCTAATGACAAGAGCCAATATATGCCATAATGAGAAATGGGTGTTAATGCTGGAGGTTATAACATTAGCATAAGTTCACAGTAGCTAGCAGCTAGCTAAACCAGCTAGCTAGAGAGATGCTACAGAGATGGAATCTGGAAAATATATTCCAATAGCAAGCAAAGGTCTCAGGATGAAGTAAACCATTAATTTCATTTCCCAAATTCCCAGTTAGTTTAGTATATACAATGGTTAAAATCACTGAGCAGGAGGGGGATCTGTGCCCAGGCCAGCTGACAATGTTCTGTACACAAACGCACACATACACATACACGCACGCACCCCCCTATTAGTGTTTTTGTTTTTTGGCACAAAAACACTAATAGGTGTGGCATGTCTCTTCTGGGTATAATATCTACATTCTTTCTTTTGGTGTGTTAGAAAACATCTTAGGGATTTCAGAAAAGTCTAATGTGTTGATTTAATGTGTTAGATATCGAAATAAATTGCAGAAGTCAAAATTGCAAAAAGTGTCCCAGATTACCCGAATTCACCCTACTGAGACTAGATATGCAAACGCCCCTTATCCAATGACAGAGATGCACATTTTGAAGGACAAGACAGTTAACTTAGCCTATACGATGTATTTTGAATGTCCGGTAGTCCTCAAATAACATTTTAGTCCCGTCTTGTCTTGTTAACGAAGATGCAGCATAAATTTAGTCATAGATGTTATCATCAGATATTAGTTTTAGCTCATCAACGTCTCATCTTAGTCACAGAAAAAAGGTTCGTTGACGAATATTTTTCGTTGTCGTCCTCGTCAACGAAAGTAACACTGTTGCAGACACCTGCAAAGTTTTATTAGGGTTGCAGCTAAACTTTGCAGGAAGGTAGGTCGCTGTTCCTGGGATCTACTTTCCTTTGTGAACACCTCTGACTTAAAAGGTCCCTCAAAAAACAGAATTCTGCAGCTTGCTGGTCACAGGTCACAGGACAAAGGCAGGGGGCTCATGTGTGCATCTTTAAGCCCAATTTATACTTCTGCGTCGAACCTATGACATAGCCTACGCAGAGACGCACAGGCCTACGCCGTAGCCTACGCCATACCTGACGTGCACCTCTCCAAATATCTAACAGCGCGTCAATTCTACGCGAACCGCAAGCGCTGTGATTGGTCTGCTAGAACCCCTCCCTCCGTATGTACTTGAGTTTTGTGTGCATTTATGAGCACTGTAATATAATTTAATGTTACACCTTCTTATTTAAAATAAAACAAAGCAAAGAACAAGTGTCTTATTTATTATACTACATAGCATTATACATCAGTAGTTGTCCGCGACAAACAATGTTGATCTGCCGTGGTACACGTCCTTGTGGAGATTGAAAGAATGCTATCTTCTCCTGTTCCGTT
This sequence comes from Tor tambroides, assembly GCA_021397915.2. NCBI lineage: Eukaryota > Metazoa > Chordata > Actinopteri > Cypriniformes > Cyprinidae > Tor > Tor tambroides. Next base: position 21,757 of record JAFVLL020032165.1, on the reverse strand, counting down.
GTTGTCTCCTTTTTGTAGTTTTAAATAATGATTTAACGATTTGATATTTAATTGCCGTCGTCACGGCTTCTCCAACGAGCCGCTTCTTCTTTGGCTTTGGCCGTGGTACTGCGGGTTACACCAGCAACATACCCGTGGACACTGCAGACTAGTGGTCCGCATGTGTACTTCACGTCGACGTGGATGAAGACGCAGAAGTATAAATGAAAACCAACGCACAGCTTATGGCGTAGAGGCTACGGCGTAGGTCTGACGCAGAAGTATAAATTGGGCTTTAATTTCATAAAGCTATTTTTAATACCTCAGTTTCTCCAGCTGACATTGTGGACTCTTCAGTCCAACAAAAACCATCTCCACTCCAAAATTCTGAGATGATGAATTCAAACTTCGAAAGGATTGATCTAAGACCGCCAATCTACACAAAGAACAAAAGTCATGTAGCTTTGCAAAAATTCTTCACTATGTTTTTCATGATATTTCTAATTTCTAAGTACTGGTTGTCCTATGACTTGAAAAGCACAATGCAATGGCACACAATGATAAGTCAATTTATTTTGTCAGTGCCATATTACTTGTTACTGAAAATCACAAACCTCTCCTCTCCATAGTGTAGATTCTCCAGTCCAGTAGAAAACAACCTTATTTCTGGACTTTGCAGGTTATTACTACTTAAGTCCAGCTCTCTCAGACAGGAGTTTGATGATTGTAGAACTGAGGCCACACTTTCACAGCATACATCAGTGAGATTGCAGCCTGCAAGTCTGTAACAAATTAAATATAAGCACAAAAGGTGTAGATCAGGCTTGTCCAATCTCAAACAAATATTTTCATTTATGCAGTATGTCATGAAAACTGTAGCACGACTATGCAAAAATCCACTATAGCTCAATTATAGCTGTGAATATAAACAGTGTTGTATCTGTGGTTCCACCTGTGACCTGTTTATTTAACTGTGCTCATCTATGGTTTACCTCATTTCAGTCAATTGAGTTCAAAATGCCCCGTTTTAGTTAATTTCAAACAGAATCTAAATCTATATTTGTATTATTCTAGTGTTTTATTTGTGTTTCTTTCTGAAAAAAAAGAGCTGTTAATTTGTTTCTCAGTAAAAGCAAGATATTCAAAATATTTCCTTTGTGTGCTTCATTTTGACTTAGAATAACTGTGGAACTCATACATAACCATTGCAAAACCTGCAAATATGTTTAAAAAGCCATCAAATAGCATTAAGAGCTGAAGATGTTTTAAATGTTATAATCTTATTATATTATTATATAAATCTTATTTTGCTTAAAGATCAGGGGGTTTTTCTCATTTATTACTACCATTTAGAAACTTAAAAATATATTTACATGTTTCCCAGAAGAAAAAATACAATATGTACAATTTACCCTGATCATTATATTCAAAAAGTTGTCTCCCTTTTTTGAGCTTAAGGAAATGTTTGCAGCTTTTCAAATAGTTTTGTATGAACCCCTCAACTGTCCTCAGTGTGAAAATGTGGATCAAAAAATAATACTGTCATTGTTTAAAAAAAAAAGGGTTAAAAAAGCAGATACTGTAAAACCAAAGAATTTGCTGGAGGATTTTTTTTTTTTTTAATTTATGAAAAATATTCAGGGCAGTATAAAACAATACGCATTTCTTATGATCCTTTATATTTTGTTACAGTTATTAAGATTATGCAGATGACTGCCCAAGTGAAAAAAGTGCACTTCCATAATATACTTAAAGCGCTCTATTTTTGCACACTATTTTTGTACTTAACCCGTTTAATCCCAAATGTTTCCCAGACATGAAAATATCCAAATGATGTGTCATTAGGAACCCTCTGAAATAATCAATAATTATTTTTTGAAATTTGTTTGGAAAAGTGTGTGAAAAATTGTGTTTTATGGTCGGTCACAATTGTGACCGGTGGGATAATGTGTGTACTGAATTAAAATATTTCTGCGGTCATAAAAATTGTTATACAGTACTGTGCAAAAGTCTTATTAGGCCACAAGTATTTTCACCAACAAAAAATTGTTTGAAATCAGTTATTTCTATCTTTTTCTGTAGTGTGTCAGCAGGAAATATCAGTTTACATTTCCAAACATTCATTTGGCCATTAATTGTAATAATCCAGTGTGATTTTTGTTTGCACAAGGAGTCTGAAACAGCCAGTGCTCCACACAGAGATCTGATCTCACCATCATCCAGTCTGTCTGGAATGATATGAAGAAACAGAACAAACTGAGACAGACTAAATCCAGAAGAACTGTAGCAACGTCTCCAAGATGCTTCAAGAAACCTACCTGCAAAGCTACAGTACTGTGAAAAGTTTCAGGCACTTGGGTAAAAATGCTGTAAAGTGAGGATGCTTTCAGAAATAATGCCATAAATAGATTTTATTTATCAATTAACTTCTATTAACTAAATTAAATCAACATTTGGTGTGAGCACACTATGCATTTAAAACAGCTTTTGCCCCATGTGCACTTGCGCATAGTTTTTCAGGTAGCTTTGCAGGTAGGTCTCTTGAAGCATCTTGGAGACGTTACCATGCTTCTTCTGGATTAAGTCTGTCTCAGTTTGTTCTGTTTCTTCATGTCATTCCAGACAGACTGGATGATGGTGAGATCGGATCTCTGTGTGGAGCACTGGCTGTTGTCAGACTCCTTGTGCAAACAAAAATCTTACTGGATTATTACAATTAGTGGCAAAAATAATGTTTGTAAATGTAAACTGTTATTTCCTGCTGACACACTACAGCAAAAGATAGAAATAACTGACTTAAAACCATTTTTTGTTGGTGAAAATACTAGTGGCCTAAGACTTTTGCACAGTAGTGTATATCTTAGCTGTAGAGTTGTTAAATGTTGTATACCCCTTTAAGGTTGGTGCTGTTTGGAGTGGGCGGGCAGTTCGGGTGTTAGGTGCAGGAAGAGGGACTGGCAGAAGTAGAGGTGCACCGAGCAAGGAATAAACGAGTTATATTGTGCAACTACATCTTGTTTTGTACCAGTTCTTGACACAATCTACATGGTGTCAGAAGCATTTAAACATGGCTCAGGGTCTCCGCCGCATTGATCCATTAATTTTCGACGAGCACATAGCTGACAACTGGAGCAAATTCGAAAAAGAATGGCGCATATATTGCAACGCTGGCCTATCAGACAAATCGAAGAAGGTGCAGGCATATACTCTGCTAAATTTAGCAGGTCCCGACGCGGTCGAAAAATCCGAGGCTTTCACATTCGCTGAGGCAGAGGACAGAGAAGATCCCGATGTATTACTGCAAAAGTTTGCTGAGCTCTGCTTGCCCACAAAGAATATAATAATGGACAGACACGTTTTCAACACCACGAATCAAAAGCCTGGTGAGTCCATTCAGTCGTATGTTTCCACACTCAAAATACTTGCAAAAAAATGCGCCTTTGGAATTTTGAATGACGAGCTAATTCGCGACCGCATAGTTTGTGGGATTGAAAGTGACAGTGTGCGGAAACAACTGCTCCGTGAGAAACAACTCACCCTGGACTCAGCGGTCAATATATGTTTATTACATGAGCAGTCCGAAAAGAGCACAAAAGAACTGAAACACGAGGCTGAAGTATGTGCTATACAAGATCGCTGTATCAATTGCAACGCATACCACGCCCCTGATAAACTTAAGTGCTTTGCTTTCAACAAACAGTGCAACAGCTGTGGAAAATGGAACCACTTTGCAAAGTGCTGCAGATCGGCTCCATCACCCAAAACTGCACCACAGTCCCAAAGTCGTGTTTACCATCCCAGGCGTTCTACAGCGCAATTCAGAGGCTCTAAGTCAAACCGAGTTAATGAATTAAACACGGCCCTGAATGCCCCTGAGGACACTTTCTATTGTGAGACAGTGGATGATGTTTCTCAAAGAGGTGAAATATTCACAACGCTACATCTAAAGCATGGATCTGGCCAGATAAAACTGAAAGTGGACACAGGTGCCAAATGCAACGTTATATCTGCCCAACAGCTACACCTCATTGTACCCTCAGCTCACATAAACACTAAGGAAAAAGTGAATCTCATTGCGTATGGTGGGCAAACTATCAACACTGAAGGCACCACAATATTAGACTGTGAACAAGGCCAGCTCAAATTCCACGTTGTAGATCACAGTGTGAGACCACTGCTTGGATTGCAAGACAGCATAGCAATGGGCCTAATACAGTTAGGACCACATGTGCATGCAGTGGAAAACCAAGAGCCAGAGGTACTGGAATTTAGCGATTTGTTTGACACCACAGCGCTTGGTAAACTGCCTGTTGTTTATCACATGCGATTAGATGAGTCAGTAGCGCCTAATGTATGCGCACCCAAGAAAGTGCCCATCGCAATGAAGGAGAAAGTCATGGCAGAACTTGAGAGAATGACTAAATTGGGTGTCATTGCCCCTGAAACCGAAGCAACGGAATGGGTGTCTGCCATGGTCGCTGCACAAAAGAAAGATGGCTCTGTAAGAATATGTATAGATCCTGTATACCCCAACAAAGCACACCTGAGGCCACATCATCCATTAAAAACTATTGAACAGGTCATTGCTGACATGCCGGGGGCCAAGGTTTTCAGCATCCTCGACGCAAAATGCGGATTTTGGCAAATCCCTTTAGATGAGGCATCATCTAAGCTGACCACATTCATGACGCCCTCTGGCAGGTACAGATTCTTGCGCATGCCTTACGGGATCTCCACCGGCAGTGAAGTATTCCAGCGAACTATGGAACATCTCTTTGACGGCCAGCCATGTTAAATCGTGGTAGATGACATCCTTGTCTGGGGGCGCACAATACAGGAACATGATGAGCGACTGAAACAGGTACTTCACAAAATCCGTGCATGTAACATGAAATTAAACCCTGATAAGTGCAAATTTCGTGTCACCTCAGTTTCTTATGTAGGCCACCTCCTGACTGCTGACGGCATCAAACCTGACCCGGACAAGACTACAGCTGTCCGCCAAATGCCAAAACCTGAGGACAAACAGGCCTTGCAACGGTTTCTTGACATGACAAACTATTTATCAAAGTTCATTCCACACTATAGTGACGTCCCTGGGCCTCTACATGAACTGTTAAAGCAAGATGCGGAATGGTCATGGCTCGAGTTGCAGAATTCTGCTTTCCAAAAGTTGAAAAATGCTGTATCCAGTCCCCCAGTTCTGCAATACTTTGATGTTACTAAACCCGTTGTCCTTTCAGCTGATGCATCCCAACATGGACTGGGCGCTGTGTGTCTTCAGCAGGGTGCTCCTGTTGCCTTTGCCTCACGCGCCTTAACACCCACCGAATCTCGGTATGCCCAAATCGAGAAAGAAATGTTAGCAATTAGTATTTGCGACACAGAAGTTTCACGACTTTATCTACGGCCGACCCGTCACTGTGGAAACCAATCACCAGCTTCTCATTACAATCCTCAAAAAGCCATTGCACACTGCCTCGGCACGTCTTCAAAGCATGATGCTCAAGCTCCAACGTTACAGTCTCAAATCTTTGTCGCTGATGCTCTATCACGTGCTCATTTCTCGTCCACTGAGCCTCCTTTCACTGACGACTTGCTAGAGGTAATGATGCTTCAAGTCCTCTCGTCGCAACGGACAGAAGAACTCCGATCTGTCATTAAATCTGATCCTACATGCCAAAGACTTATTGACATGATAATGCATGGTTGGCCTAGCTCTTTCAAAGAGCTATCACATGATCTCCGCCCATTCTTTGCAATGAGAGAGGAATTTGTTGTTGAGAACAGACTGATTTTTCAAGGACAGAGACTTCTGATACCATCGTTACAAAATTACTATGTGACTCAGCTACATCAAGGCCACCAGGTCTGGTAGCCACAACGAGGGCAAAAGAAACAATGTACTGGCCCACGATGTATGCTGATATAGAGAGAGCTCTCTCTCGTTGTGCTCCTTGTAATGCCCTCAAGTCCCATCAGTCAAGAGAACCCATGCATCCGCACAATGTTCCTGACCTGCCCTGGATGTTCACTGCTGCCGACATATTTGAAGGGTATGGCAAAATGCACCTGGTTCTAGTGGACTCATTTTCTGGTTGGTTCGAACTCGACCATCTACCTGACATGAGTGTCACCGTCATTGCAAAACTCAAGAGACACTTTGCAGTTAATGGCACTCCCCAGACGCTCTTGACAGACAATACACGGCAGTTTGTCTGTAGCAACTTTTCTGATTTTGCACGTGCATAGGATTTCGAGCACATTCGGAGCAGCCCTCGCTACTCGCAGTCCAATGGCCTTGCAGAGAGCGCGCAGTGCGATCCGCCAAACATCTGCTTGAGAAGTGTTACAGAGAGCGCAGTGACATACAAGCTGCCTTACTCACTCTAAAAAACGCTGGGTTATTTTTTCAACCCAAATGCTGGGTTGAGACCGCTGGGTAGGAGGTTGGGTTGTTTTAACCCAGCAGTTTTTAGAGTGCTCCATCTGCGTAATCTTTCACGCGCTGACCTGCCATCTCCTGCACAGCTCCTCTTCTCCAGGCGTACAAGAACTTTCCTTCCGGAGTTGAAAGACAGACTGAAGCCCTCTGTATGCTGTGACGTCAAAGCTGTGTTAACCAGGAGGAGAAAGGATAGCAAAGCATACTATGACCGCAAAGCCCACACCCTTCCACCCTTACAACAGGGACAGACAGTAAGGATGCAGACAGCTCGGGGTTTCGACAAACTGGCGGTTGTTCAGGGCCTGGCTTCTCAGCCTAACAGCTATGTGGTAACATCTCAGGGCAGACAGTACACAAGAAACCGACATCTCCTTCTCCATGTTCAAGAGCCTGCACCTACGGAAATTGTTTAGAGGATGATTATAGCCCCCTATCACCAGCTTCACCTCCTACTACCCCCCTGTCATCTGCAGTGTTGCCGTCTCAGAGTGAAGCACCCACCACTGGCGCTGTGGCCCAGACTGCCCAGCCTATAGTGACTCGTTCAGGGAGAGTCAGACGCCCCAACCCACGTTATCAGGACTATGTAACTGGTTAAGGACATCTTCTTTTGTTTTGTTTTCTTATATACCACAATGTTACATGTAATGCTTTACTTATTTCCCTGCCAGTCTTTAATGTTATGTTTTGCATGCTCAGTTAATAAGTGTTAGCTTAAGGGAAGGGATGTAGAGTTGTTAAATGTTGTATACCCCTTTAAGGTTGGTGCTGTTTGGAGTGGGCGGGCAGTTCGGGTGTTAGGTGCAGGAAGAGGGACTGGCAGAAGTAGAGGTGCACCGAGCAAGGAATAAACGAGTGCTATTGTGCAACTACATCTTGTTTTGTACCAGTTCTTGACACAATCTACATTAGCCAAGCTATTTTACTAACTGTTTGATCACATTCTAGGCTTACTATTATGCATAAAAAACTTTATACAACATTGATAGGAACATGGAGATAAAAAAAACTAAAAAAAAATACAACCATCAACACATTTCAAAATTGTTACTTTTTTGTAAAATATAACATCAAATTTTTTATTTTAGTGCTACCAGTATTATAACATCAATATTGTGAAATTTTTGTAACATATGAATTTTTAATATAGTGCAATATTTTGTCACTGCAACATTTTAGTGTAATTTTCACTAACAACTGCAGTTGGATTTATATTATATACCTAAGTTCACTGTTATCCCACCGGTCACTATTGTGACCATCAATATGTTTACTCATTATATGACCACACTCAAAAAAACTGAAGATATGTGAATTCATATATTAATACTAGACACCTTAAAGATAATGTGTACCAAAAATCTTTGTCATATCTTTATGTTAACACTTTACTAGCCTTTTGTTTTTTTGAGCTTTGATTCAGCCATCTTCTCAAGGTGCAAACAGGAAATAAACTGCTCTGGTCATGTGACAATTTGCTCTAATCATGTGAAACTGCACACATTTAATTGAGACCCTTTATTTTATCCATATTTGCAGGAAGTACACTAGAACATCAGTCAGTAAGGTTTTTAGAGCTTTATAAATGAAAACCTTTTTTACGGTCACTATTGTGACCGGTGGGATTAAATGGGATAATATACTAAAAGTGATTATTTAGTGCTTCTTAAGATAAACTTAAAATCATCTAAGTGTACTCGACTGTGCTTTTTTGGGACACCATGGATATGAACTAAAATGTACTTTTAACATACTATCTCTGTATTTTAAAAAAAAATGTATATAGTTACTACTTGTAGTACACTTGAACCCATCTTTCATACACTAGTGCACTCAAGTGTAATACAAGTGGTGACTAAATACATTTTTTTAAATACAGAGATAGTATGTTAAAAGCGCATTTAAGTTCATATTCATGGTGTCCCAAAATAGCACAGTCGAGTACACTTAGACGTTTATCTTAGGAAGTACTAAAGAATCATTTTTAGTATATTAAATACAAAATTACAGGTGCATCTCAAAAAATTTGAATATCATGAAAAAGTTCTTTTTTTTTGTATTATTAATTCAAAAAGTGAAACTTTCATATATTCTAGATTCATTACATGTAAAGTAAAACATTTCAAAAGTTTTTTTGTTTTGTTTTTTTTAATTTTGATGATTAGAGCTTACAGCTCATGAAAGTGAAAAATCCAGTATCTCAAAATATTACATTTTGAGTGTCATTAAATGACCATCCCTACAGTATAAATTCTAGGTATCTCTTGTTCTTTGAAACCACAATAATGGGGAAGACTGCTGACTTGGCAATAGTCCAGAAGACAATCATTGACACCCTCCACAAAGAGGTTAAGTCACAGAAGGTCATTACTGAAAGGAGTGGCTGTTCACAGAGTGCTGTATCAAAGCATATTAAATGCAAAGTTGACTGGAAGGAAGAAATTAGGTAGGAAAAGGTGCACAAGCAACAGGGATGACTGCAAGCTTGAGAATACTGTCAAGCAAAGCTTATTCAAACACTTGTGAGAGCTTCACAAGGAGTGGACTGAAGCTGGAGTCAGTGAATCAAGAGTCTCCACGCTCAGACGTCTTCAGAAGAAGGGTTACCAAGCCACTTCTGAAACAAAAACAACATCAGAAGCATCTTACCTGGGCTAAGGAGAAAAAGAACTGGACTGTTGCTCAGTGGTTCAAAGTCGTCTTTTCAGATAAAAGTACATTTAAATTTAGAAATCAAGGTCTGGAGTCTGGAGGAAGTCTGGAGAGGCAAAGAATCCAAGTTGCTTGAAGTCCAGTGTGAAGTTTCTGAAGTCAGGGATGATTTGGTGTGCCGTGACGTCTGCTGGTGTTGGTTCATTGTGTTTTATCAAGTGCAAAGTCAATGCAGCCATCTACCAGGAGATTTTGGAGCACTATATGCTTCCATCTGCTGACAAGCTTTATGGAGATGCTGATTTCCTTTTCCAGCATTACTTTGGCACCTACCCACAGTGCCAAAACCACTTCTAAGTGGTTTGCAGACCATGATATTACTGTGCTTGATTGGCCAGCCAACATGCCTGACCTGAACACCATAGAGAATCTATGGGGTATTGTCAAGAGGAAGATAAGTAACATCCGACCAAACAATACAGATAAGCTGAAGGCCGCTATCAAAGTAACCTGGGCTTCAATAACACCTCAGCAGTGCCACAGGATGATCGCCTCCATGCCACGCCGCATTCAAGTAGTAATTCGTGCAAAAGTAGCCCCAACCAAGTATTGAGTGCATAATTAAACCTACTTTGGAGATCTTGAACATTTCTGTTTTGTAAATCTTTTTTTGATTGATCTTTGAGAAACTATTATAATTTTCTGAGATACTGAATTTTTAATTTTCCGAAGCTGTAAGTCGTAAACCATCAGAATTAAAACAAAAACTCCTGAAATATTTCAGTTTGTGTGCAATGAATCTAGAATATAAGAAAGTTTGCTTTTTTTAATTAAATTACATAAAGACCTTTTCCATGATTTTCTCATTTTTGAGATGCACCTGTAGTGCATGAAAATAGAGCACTTAAAGTACATTATGGAAGTGTACTATTTTTTCACCTGGGCATGTTCATGGATGTTTTGCAGTTCACTGATGATCAGTGTCAGGAGTTATTTATTCTATTGTCATTGCTGATTAATTCAAAAAAAAAAAAACAAAAAAAAAAACAATGCTTTCATGGAAATTATTAATAATCTCATAAAAGACTTTTAGTAAATATTATTTGCTGCTTCAAAACACGTGATAAATCTTAGAGTTGGTTGGTCTGGTTTAAGACTTACAACTCCCTTTTAATATTCACTCATTATACTTATGGTAAAAGTGAAATAATACTTTTGGAAAGAGTGTGTCAGCAAACACAACGGGAACACAAGGGTAAGTCCGTTTAACAGCACGTTTACTGAAGGCAGTGCCAGGAGAAGACAAGACACCAGCAAGACAGGAAGTTTCGAGGTAGCGGATAGAGTAGAATAGCTTAGCTTGGTGGATTTACATGTCCTTTCCTTTCTACCAGGTGGGATCGCTTGAGAACTTGCTTGTAAGTAAACATAGTCTTGGAAAGGTGAGTAACGCATAGCAACTGCGAAACCAGACAATAAGCGTGTGGAGTGAGTGTTGTCTTATAGGGAGCTTGATTGGCAGCGACAGGTGAGGCAGATACACTGATAGCTGTCAGGTGTGTGTGATTGACAAGGGAGTGCAGGTAAGTGGCAAGAGGGATGCCGGGAAATGTAGTGCAGAGGCAGCTCAACTGGTGACTGTGACAGAGTGTGACCAATGGTTTTTGTCCTCCTTTTATGCAAATGAATGAATAACGCAATCAATAAATAGTTGATGTTTTAAATATTAAGTGGCATAAATTTTAGACACAATATAACATTATCGGAATGTCTATTTATACTAATTTCAAATAGCCTGCCTTGTTGGCAGAGGCTATTTGCACTAACTCCACCCACCAACGTGTTATTGGGTTAGACAACATTACAAAAGACGGCCATCAGTTGACCATTTCAGTGGCATAGATGATAAAGCACTTGACGCATTCTTTAAGATCTGAGCAACCCAAGTTCGAATCCACCTTCGGCTAATTAGATGCTATTTACACTTAGTGCAAATAGCTAATGTCTAACATTATTTATCTCATAAGATAATAGCATTAATGCCTTTATGCCCTCTGAGCTGCATTAAAATGTGCAAAGATTTATTTTGGTAATACTGATGTCATTTGACTGCTAACAGTACTATAGTATCTTATTCCGATTTAAATTAAAGAATGTATCATAAATGATGACGTATTAAATAAGGTTAAAAATGTGCCCTTATAAATGTAAAAATGCCCCTGGAAATCAATCTACGTAGGCAAAAGGTAAATTCTTTCACAGGTTATAGGATCTTTTTTCAGTTTTATCTTCACTGAATCCTGAAAAGTGTCCTTTTTAGTGTTATAAAAATTGCCACACTATTTTTACCACACCACTTTTTATGGTATGGTAAGAAAGTTGATTGATATATTGATTGTTGATTGAGAAAATACAGAATAAGCTGTCCAACTGTCCACCATCTTTTGTCTAAATTCAAGTTGCTGTTTCCTGGCCAATTTTAGTAAGTGTTAAAGTGAATCAGTGTATTAAATTAACCCAAGGAGATATTTATGAAACTACCTCCTTTAGCGTTCCACAGAAGTAAGACATATGGGTTTGGAATGATATGAGAGTAGGCAATTGATGATTTATTTAGTCATTATGACATTTAAAACAATTATCTGTTTTTAATACAGCCTCAGAATTTTTATTCAAGTTACTTTTAATGTAAAAAAACTGTGTAAAGTATTTACACTGTAAATTATGCAGTCATGTAAATGAATACTCACATAGCTTTTTTGCAGTTGTTCACAGCTGGTATCAATCTCCTCCTACCCTCCTCTGTTGTGTTGTATTTCTTGAGGTCAAGCTCATCCAGCACCTCCTCTGATATCTGAAGCATGTAGGCTATTGCTGAGCAGTGAGCAGGAGAGAGTTTACCCTCTGAGTGTTTGTCTGATTTCACAAAGTCCTGAATCTCTTTGTAAAGAGTCAGATCATTCACTTCCAGCAGACAGAGGAACAGATTGATGGATCTGTCAGCTGAGAAATCATCATCAGCTCTGATTGTATATTTAATGTACTGAGTGGTGTTCCTGATGCTCTCTGAGCTGTTCTCTGTGTGTGTCAGAAGACCCTGTAGGAGTCTCTGATTGGTCTCCAGTGAGATGCCCAGTAGGAAGCGCAGAAAGAGGTCCAGGTGTCCAGTTTTACACAACAGGGTTTTGTCAACTACTGATTCTAGTAGCTCAGAAAGCGAGATCTTCTTAAACCTGAACCACTCAACCATTAAAAACAGAGGTTTCAGTGCTTGCATGTTCTTAGCGATATATGAATGAAACACAAAGTAAGCAGCAAGAAATTCCTGAAAGCTCAGATGTATGAAGCTGTAGACTTTTCTCTGATGAATCACAGATTCCTCCTTAAAGATCTCAGTAAAAATCCCAGAATATACTGAGGCCTCATTGACATCTATGCCACACTTGCTCAGGTCCTCCTCATAAAACATGACATTGCCCTTCATCAGCTGCTTGAAAGCCAGTTCAGCAAGTTTCACAATCATTTCTCTATTTGACCTGAGCTTCTCTGAATCCTTCTCTTCATACTTCTGATTTTTTATATTTGTCTGAATGAGCAAGAAATGTATGTACATTTCAGTCAGAGTTTGAGGGATTTCTGCACTCTCATTGTGTTTCAGGTGGTTTTGAAGCACAGTGGCTGAGATCCAGCAGAAGACGGGTATGTGACACATGATGTGGAGGCTTCTTGATCTTCTGATGTGTGAGATGATTCTTCTGGCTTGATGCTCATCACTGATTCTTTTCTTGAAATATTCCTCCTTCTGAGACTCACTGAATCCCTGAATTTCTGTCAGACGGTTGATGTATTTGGAGGGGATCTGACTGGCTGCTGCTGGTCTGGAGGTGATCCAGATGAGAGCAGAAGGAAGCAGCTCTCCTTTCATGAGGTTTGACATCAACACTCCCACTGATGAAATCTCAGTAACTTCAGAAACTTTCTGTCTGTGTGAAAATATCAGTGTAATTCTGCTTTCATCCAGACCATCAAAGATGAACACAACTTTACATTCATCATAAATCTGTGAGTCCAGATCTTGAAGTTCAGAATGAAAGTCCAGCAGAAGTCTGTGAAGACTATACTGATGATCTTTAATCAAGTTCAGCTCTCGAAATGGAAGCACAAACATGAAATCTACATCCTGATTGGCTTTTCCCTCTGCCCAATCCAGAATGAACTTCTGCACAGAAACAGTTTTTCCAATTCCAGCTATGCCTTTAGTAAGAACAGTCTTAATTTGGTCTTTCTCCGCACATCCTGGTTCAGGTAAGGCTTTAAAGATGTCATTGCAGTAGATTGGAGTGTGTTGTGAATGATGAGTTCTGGGTGTTTTCTCCATCTGTACAACCTCATGATCTTTATTCACCCCTTTACTCCCTCCCTCTATGATGTAGAGCTGTGTGTAGATCCTGTTCAGTAGGGTTTTATTATTTTGTAGTTTGATTCCCTCAAATAAGCTCTCATACTTGTTCTTCATGTAAGTTTTGTGAGTGTCTATTACTCTGTGCAGGACATCATCTGCTTGTTGGTGAGAATCCTCCAGCAGTGAGTGTGTCTGCAGAGCTGCTTTGTTGTGCTGCCTGATGTGGATCTGACAGTAGGAGGAAGTGCAGGTCAGATCATCTCCCCCAGCACTATAGGGAAAGTAAAAAGATAAAAGATAAAAATAAAAAATAAAACAGAACAGAAAAGATCAGCACATTTAAAGGTTTACCATCATAACATGTAATGGATAATCCATGGCTAGCTGTGCAAGGAACCACCCGACACACAGTAGAGCAATGCACAGCTAGCTGCACAGCTAGGATTTTCCCACTTATACGATGGTCATTTGCCAGCATTGACCAGTTAAAGCTGTTAATGATGTTTGTAGCTGACCAGGGGGCTAAAAATTAAAGTTATTTTCATCAGATACAGCTTGTTACACCTAGAATTCTATCCACTTTAAATAAGACACAGAGATGAAGTATTGAGATAAGATCACATCTATTTGAATAAATTAATTATAGCATTTATTTTAATTAATTATTGAGAGAGAGAGAGAGAGGGATGAAAATTTCATGTGTGAATTACCTGTGTCTGTGCCTCTTTCTGCAAACAATGAAGCTGTTAGTTTAGTTATTTGTTTCTGTTTATTCGCTGCACAATCTTTGATCTCTCTCTGCTTGTGGTGTGTGTGTGTGTGTGTGTGTGTGCACGTCAATGAAAGCAGGGCATTAATACGGTGATTAAACTGACTTTAATGCACTACCTGTGCATTAAACAGTTTTAATGCAAAACTGCCAGCCAATTAGAATTGAGTATTCAGACAGACCATGGTATAAATGAATTTAATGCATGACTTTGAGGCAAAGAACCACTTGACATGAAGCAATGATATTACAAATGAAAGGTCTAAGGGTTGGGTGTCAATGTACAATCTCTGTTTTACGATATAGATGCTCCAGAAACAGTAATATTATAATCTGCGTAATATTACCTTTTAATCAGTAAAAGGTTAATTCGGGTGTACAAATGACAGCATGCAAAATTCAAATGGGTCTTCAACCTTTGTTATGAAACAGTGATAGCTTAATGCCAATAACAGAGCCATTTTGATGGTCAGAAACTTCTTTGAAGCTAACTCCAAAGGCACCAAAGCCCCTGATAAACCTTCCAGGACTATAGAAAGATCCCAGTAAGGAGTTTGCCTCCTGCATATGGCATCATGGGAAAAATACATACAAGGGTATCCCACCGAGGCTCCAAAGACATGCCACTTCAGGGAATAAGTTCCCTAGTGGACGGAGCTCTAGCATTCAGATTAGTCACAACAACCGTGGTTGAGAGACTGGAATTGGAGTTGGTACCCCTCAGGGAGCAGACCCATAGCTTCCACATCTTGGGCAAGGGGTGAAAAATTGGGAGAGAATGTCCCTCCTGGTCGGAATCTCCCAAGGAGTGCTTACTGGGAGAGATGCCAAGCCCCAAACTACCCCCATAAAGCCACCCTCTGACTTGGAGAGAGGATACTCATTTTGATGTTCAGACTCAACCCCAGATGTCTCAAGAAACGAGGATGACATCTCAATGTCAAAACACTAACTCCCTCAACCTGGCCAGTATGAGCCAGCCGTTGATGTAATTGAGTACATAAATGCCATGGAGTTGCAAAAGATCCAGGGCAGCATCCATGAACTTTGTGAACATGAGGGGTGGTGGGACAAGCCGAAAGGGAAGAACTGGATATTGGTAAGCTTTGGCCCCAAAAGCGAACATGAGCACAGGCCGCCACACTAGCCTATTGCTCTTTTCTTCCACCTCAAGAGGAGCTATGGCCTGGCTGGGGCTGACTCATGGAAGCCTCCAGCTCCTGGGCCTACAGCTCTTGACTGCAGTGCAGGAGGGAAGAAATTGTTTGAACACAGTTGATTGTTTCTTGGCCATCTGAAAATCAACAACAGCATTAACTGCATCTCGAACAGGCCAGACGGCAAAACCAGGACATTCAGAAATAAGCCTTTTTCTTTCTCCTTAATGCCAGACATATTGAGCCACGGATGTCTCTCTGTGGCAACCAGTGCAGCCACTACATGGCTGATCAAACGGTCTATTTGCGTAGTGGCACGGAGGGCTAAGTCTGTGACCTGGAAACTGACTGTGACTGACTCAGGATCAATTGCCTTGCCAGAGTCAAAATCTTTTAACATGTCAGCCTGTCAAGCCTGCAAGACAGCCATCATATGCAGGCATACCAGACTGACCTGCTGCCTCATAAGCCTCAGCCACGAGGCTAATGTAGGCTTGTTCAATGACAATGCCAGTATGGGGGAGAGATAGCTAGTGAGCATTTCCTTGACCTGTGGCATCACTGCATACCTACACTCCCTAAGCCCCACAATAGTCAAATAATTCAACATTGTGGGGCAGTCTCCAGGGTTGTTGACCCCACCAGCTTGTGCGAAAGTGTCCATCTAACTTTTTCCTCACTTCTTTTTTCTCCTCTGGCAATTCCATTTGTCTACTGCCACAGTAACCACCTCAAGCAGCTCTTTAAAGGCACAAGACTGCAGCGTTGGTTTATGAGGAGCTGCCACCTAACTTCTTAAAGCCAGAGGCAGCCAACAATAAGTCATCATCTGGATCAGATTTAATCACTAAGCAAGCTTCCGAATCTAGGAAGAGGTCCTCAGAGTCTGGCAACAAGGCAAAAGAAAGTGCAGAGCCTGTCTCAAACTCCCAACGCTTGCAAATAGGGACCATTTTCACAATGATGCTAGCATGCTCCACTCCCAAGCAGATGACACATAAATTATGATAATCATCCATTGTAAAGAAATGAGGGCACAGCAAAGAATATTGCTTGTACTTTTTTGTGGGTGCCATTTCTTACTCCAAACACAAAGACATTAGACAAACTCCTTCCCTTTTTTTCACCTTAAAGGCAGGATAGGTGATTTGTTTCAAAAACGTTTTTTGTTATGTTGGTTGAAAGTGGTTTTGATTACTTCTGTTGTTCTCATTTGTAAGTCGCTTTGGATAAAAGCGTCTGCTAAATGACTAAATGTAAATGTAAGTCTCTTCACATCCTGATAGCAAACACTAAGTTAAGTGGTCTAAATTTATTTATATGTATTTATATCCTCTGTGGAAGGCGTAGGACCATAAAATGTTCATTCAATCAAAATGCTCAGTCCGAACATTATGATAGGCTGTTTTGCCTGCCTGTCAAAATATGTATTTGCATACCTCTGCGCACCCTGTTTGGGGAGACGTGATGTCATCAGAGCGTTCCGAGAATAAAAGGAGGGTGGGGATCTTGCATTCAAAGCTAACATGCTATCGCTAGCCTTTCTGATATCACCTACCCTACCTTTAAACTTTTCCCTTTTTTAACTCTTAAAAAACACAGAAGACCCTAATCATACACCCGGCACAATGCAACGCCAGGTGCGACGCAAGTGTTTTTTGTTAGTTTCAACCCTGATGCAGTTATCATTTTCATGTCCAGCTTTTCAGTCTATGGTCTTTGTGATGCATGCATAAGAACATGTGACATGTATTATTACTTGCATATTAAAACTAATTGCTTACTAAATAGCTTGGTGCTTTTTGTTAAAAAGTAGACTTTTTTTTTTTTTATGTAGTCTTAAACCATATCATTAATATAATTACATATTATGATTTGTTCATAAAGCAGACATCATTCCAAACTGTTTGCCTGAGGCTGTGGATTACAGATAATAATGTAAATAATGTTCTGTTTCTTACACACCAATCATTTCGCTTCATAAGGCCTCAATATATCATCAAGAGCCATGAGTATTAATTTTGTGTTCTTTGATATACTTTTTTTTAATAGTCACCTACATCTTGAATGGCCTGAGGGTGAATAAATTAACAGCAAATTTTCATTTTTGGGAGAACTATCCCTTTAGCTAAATTAACACTTGCAAAGATAAATCTTTGTTATTACAGTTGAGTTTCATAATAACATCTCATTAGGGTTTCACTGCATGTTTCTACTCACACAGGGTCAGAGGTTACTGTTCCATTGCTGAGATTAGGAGGCTGAACAGCAGATTCATTACTCTTCATAGACACACAGCTGGATACTGGAGATGCTGCTGTCTCTCTCACTCTGATGATATAATTAGCAAAGATGATTCAGGGACTGTATGCTGAAGAAAATTATCTGCACACTTATTATAATTCAGTTTAGTTTCAGATACAAACAACATCATACCTGGTGTTAGAAATCACTGTTCCATTACTGAGATTAGGAGGGTGACAAATAGAGCTGTTACTCTTCATAGACACACAGCTGGATACTGGAGATGCTGCTCTTTGTCTCAATCTGGTGATATAATTAGCAAAGATAATTCAGTGGCTGTATGCTAAAGAAAATTATCTGTAAAATTAATAATAACATCATACCTGGTGTTAGAAATCACTGTTCCATTACCGAGATTAGGAGGCTGACAAATAGAGTCGATACTCTTCATAGACAAACAGATGGATACCGGAGATGCTACTGTCTGTCTCATTTTGATGGAATAAATATTTAAACAGAAATAATTGGGCACTGTCTGCAAAAGAAACACGTTTAATATGTTGTTGTCATTCACTTTCTTGTATTTATTAACTCATTGTCTTGCATTCATTCCTACTGCAAGACCCTGACTGTTGTGCTGACAAGAATCTTACCTAGTGTTAGAGGTCACTGCTCCATTACTGATGTTAAGGTGTTCATACATTGAGTTCTTACTCTTCATAGACACAGCTTGGCTCTGGTCATGGTGCTGTCTAAAACACACTCCTCTCTTTCCTCACAGAAACTGATGTCAGAGACTTAAGGGGAAAACAGAAAAAGAATTTAAATCACATTTACTGCAGTACCATGTTATCAGTCTAGTTTGGTTCTTATTTTTCACCACTTGTGTTCTACATCAGTGTCCTTAGTTGCTGATTTGTTAAATGATTATTCCCATCTGTTCCTTTTTCTCCTTCATTGTCCAGTGTATTTACTGTATGCCCCATTCGGTTCAGTTTTTTGTCTGTTCTTGTCATTGTATAAGTTGGTTTGTGTTGTTCCTTCGTTTCTCCTGTTCTTCTGTTTTGTTTTGTTCAATAAAATATAACACTGCATTTGGATTCCTGCTCTCCTTGCCTACACCTGTCTCAGCTACAGTGGAATGAGAGCACGAAGAAGATGATGAAGATGAATGCAAATAGTCTTTAATAATCCACAATAGGGCAAACACAGGACGGAGAGGCAGGATGCACACTTAGGGACATAGTAGACCAGACAGAAAATAGAGACTTGAACACAACTTAAATACATATGGCAAATGAAGATAATTAATGACACACACCTGAATCAAATTATAATCAGACAAGAGGAAAAACTAGGTCAACTGAGCACAAGAGTGAGAAAACACAACAAAACAGGTCCATAGGTCTGACAACACCAACTTGTGACAACTGTATAAAAATGTGGTGCAAAACATACTTAAATATATTACTGTACATTTTTACTTTTATGTTAAAGTATCAATAAACAACGACAGCAACAAAATTTCCTTCTGCTGGAGTTCCCAAATTTCATTCTACATTCCACATATTCAGACACTGGTAACAATACGTTTGGTAACAATTCATGCAAGAATGGTGTCAATGACATGAAGAGTCATGATTACTGACTTAAATCTTCATTATGAGGACCATCATTCACACAAATCTTAAGGCTTTCATATGACTTATCTTTTTTTTTTTTTTTTTGGACAAATGAGTGTTTTGATTTGGAGCTTTGCCATTTTGTAAGCTTGATAGATAATTTTGATCGGTAAATTTGAATGAAAAAGCTGTTCATAGATTCTTCCAAAATACTAATCTAAATAAATAAATAAATAAATGAATAACAGTATATGTACTGTATTTGAAACGTGGGGTTAAATATAATAATTTAAATTTTTGGTTTAACTACATAAATAATACAAATAAGTTCAAATGGTGGTTTCAGAAAATATGTATCAGGAATGTTCAAACGCCATATTGCTCAACTTACTTATAGAAGCATCTTTAATTATGAAGATCTAGACTGATTCAGTATACTCTGTAGAGAGAGCCTGTATAGTTGTGGAAGTGGAGACCAGCATTATACCCCATTGATCAACCCTGTCGACTCACGTCACCCTTCTGAGCTGTTGATCTCAGATGAAGATTCATGTATCACTGAAATTGTCACTGACAAGAAGCTTCACATGTTTCTTCTCACTGAAACCTGGAAAATTCTAGATGATTTTTTAACTTACTTAACCTTAATTTAACCTACTTACAAAAATATGACAAATTGCTCTCGTATGGACTCAGCCGACTTGGAATGTTGCACAGAAGTTATGTGGACTGTCTTTATTGTACCTTTCTAGAGTTTAAAGTATTTGTCCACCTTTGGAGAAATTCGCCAATGGTGAGCAGTAGTTTCCCACCTTTGATATTCCGGGTGATATTTAAATCAATTTCCAGTAGCATTTTTTACCTTTACAAAGGCAACTATTCAAACCTATTTAAATGTATGCATCCCCTTTCAATTTTAAAATATATTAAATAAATGCAATTAGAATAATAAGACATTATAGGGCTGTTACCAATACTGTTACCAATTACTTCTTTATATATTTACTTACTTTTTTATATATTTATATATTTGCATATCAGTGGGCTACATCATTGTCTACTATCTAGCTTTTCTGGAATACCGCAAAAAAATACAAATCTGTTCTGAACTCTGCACATTCCAATTTTTGTTTCTGCTATCATTAATAAATCAAGCAATAGGCGCAAAGCATTATTTTGCAAACACACACACACACAAGCTCAAAAAAACCTCCATCTCATGATGTTCAGGCATTTGACGAATTTTGTTGTTCTTTTTCTAATTACTTACAAGATTAATTCTGTTCACCAGTGTTTTCTGATGAGACCTCAGAGCTTAGTTTATTCCTTTATCCCTACTAATCCCTCCTCCATCACTAATTTTGTGTAATTTAATATTGAAATTAAATTCTGCATCCTGCAGGCTTGATCCTGCTCCTACATTCTTGCTTCTGAAACTCTGTCATTCTGTTATCTCTGCACTTTCACTTCATAAAATAGATCTCTTGCTTCTGCATCATTCCCTTTAGCTCTTAAAACTGCTGTAGTAACTTATTGAACCTGTTAGTTCTTTCTAAATATCATCTTATTTCGAACCTACCATTTATCTCCAAATTATTGGAAAGTACTGTTCCCTCCCATCTGCAGCTCCCAGCTCTTTCCTTGGTGAAACCAGTTTCTTTGACCCTCTTCAATCTAGTTTCTGCCCACTCCACAGCACTGAATCTGTGCTTGAACAGGTATGTCCTTTCTACTCTTCTTGTGCTCTCTCTCTCTATTCTTATATTATTAGACCTTTGATTGTTCCACCTCTGATTCTGCGTCATGATTTACTTCTCTCCCGCCTCTCCGATGTGAGTGTCACAGGTATGCCTCTTTCTTGGTTTTCCTCCTATCTCTCTTACAGACAGTTCTATATCGCAATGCAGGGCTGTCATTATTCATTATCTGTATAGACGGTTTCATCAGGCGCACGCGCCTGGCCCTAAGTTAACTTCCGGTTTGTGTTTGTTTATTAGTCTGGCTAGTGGCGCCGACTACAAACGCAGTTAAAGTTAAGGTGTTGAGTAAGGTGATGACTAAGCTGAAGTTGGGCTCAGGTTTTTGTGCTGTGGGATGTGTTTTCCATACATTTATTTGTGGTGGCCTGCCACAATCAAAACTGACTGCCACAAATAGATTTTCCAAAAGGCTTTGACTTTGTTGAATAAACATGAGCACTGCACATTTCAAAATCAAAACGTGGCGCGGGTGTTTTTATATCACTGTATTTCTGAAGGAAACCGACTGTCTTCAGAAACATTTTGATGTCTTTTCATTTAATCTTGCATTTAATGCCTGATAAAGCAGCGTTTGTGAGCTCAGCGCTGTTTTGTGTACAGCCGTTACCGGGGAAACCTCTATTTTGGCCGCTACAAAAGCACCTCCTGCTGGCAGAGGATGCATTTGCATGTTTAGTAAGCCCGTCTGATTCACGCAGCAAACAAATTTTGCTTGTTATCAGAA